>CAWVRF010000371.1:0-167000 GCA_963932465.1 Maratus speciosus
ACCTGAATGCGCAACTTTTGTTTTTCTCATTTTTTGTTTTATAAATATACTTGTAATTATAATTTAATAATTTCAATTAAAAATTTTAATATCATACATTAATTATAATGTTAACAAACTTAAATTTATCATTTCTTATTTGTAAACTATTATTTCTCATCCTTTAAAGAGGTTTAAAAAGAAATTGGATCTATTATTGCATGATAAAAATTCCAAAATCGTGACATAATTTGTTGTGTCGCCATCTAGTTTTTATAAAATAAAAGAATATTCAAATAAAATAAAAATAAAAGCAGAAATGAAGATAAAGAGGAAAGCGAAATAACTGAAAGCGCAAGCATACTTATTACAAATTTAAAAATCTTTAATATGCAAAAAATCGGCTGTATTTAATTTTGATGCTATTTTTTAATATAATTATGCTTGTTACTTTAAAAACAGAATAATAGTATTATCGCATTGACTCCCTTTGTTAAAGCAATGCGTAAATGATGTTTCTTTAAAATCACGAATTGACACAATTGCTCAATATCATTGCATCGATAAAGAACACAAATACATTTTAAAAGAGATTTTTAAAAAAATAACAGTTTTATGATGTTTTATTATAACTATTTAGTTAAAAGTAAAAAACTAAATGGGTTAAAATTATAATTGATATACAATATTAAAAATTTTAATTGACAATGAGATTATTAAGTTATACTTCCAAGTATATTTAGAAAACAAAAAATGAGAAAAACAAATGTAGGGCATTCAGGTATTGAACCCAGACCCGCGGTCAGCCGGCAAACGCCATACAAACTGAGCTACGACTAACACAGCATTTTGGTTGCTGGGTAAGTATTTAAGTTGTGTACTAATATAAGACCCCCCGGTTTCTCAAGAACTAAGGAGCGTTGAATAAAATCCGTTGAACCTGACACTAAGGGGTCTCTACCATACAACATACATTAAATAATCAAAATCTGTGATTAACAAGGTTGGCCCTCTCCTTGTTAAATAGAACTGATAAGGATAATTAAACAACTATTAGAATTGGAGAATTATTAGAATTACTGATTTTTTTTATTATTGACAGTTTATGGAAATTCTTATAGCGAATTTTTTAATTTTTTTGCAATTTTCTAATGAGCATACTAACTCGGAGAAATAAAGAGGCTTTTTATTATCTTTATAGTCAAGATCAAAACATTCTTCAGCCTATTCCATAAGTAGTGAAAATAATCATTCGTTTGTCAGTAAGTTTAGCTGATAGGAATATGCGTTAGCCGAAATCATTATAAATTCTTTGAAATTTTACATAATCTGAACTTCAAGTACTTCTTTTCTTATCCCGGTATTTTTGGTAATAAAGAAATAACTCAAGAAAAAAATATGTAACAGTGAAACATCTTTTATTCATTTGATTCATAATGGGAAAAAACATAAATTTGGTTATCGCTAATTACAAAATTCATCTAATCTTTAGTAATTCGATTCACCGTCCAGAGTCCTCTTCAAATATAAACGAAACTTCTTATAATATAGTAAATACGCCAATTAGTGGGTGATTACGGAAGATTAGTACGATATCTTTTTAAAACCTTCCTAAACTAGACGTATGTAGTAATCCCAAAACTTTCTTCTATCTCATACATGTTAATACTTCCTGAAAAATACAGCATAGCAGCGCCAACGGCTAGATGATTTACACCAAAATCAAAAATATAATCAGCAACAACCTATGTCAACTTCTAACTAAATCTGAATTTTCGTGAAAATCCATGGATTAGTTTTGAGTAGAGCTATGGCGGAAATCGTAAAAAATTCTGCACAGCAGCACCACCTGTTGGGCGATATATACCAAAACCTAATAAGCAACAACTTAAGCCAACTTGGTAACTTAATCTGAAGTTTTATTAAAATCCGCGAGATAAAACTATTTCGGGAATAAGAAAAAAATGCAGCATAGCAGCGCCACCTGTTGGGCGATTTACACCAAAACGTAGTCACCGCCAACTCATATCAAGGACTAACTGAATCTGAAGTTTCATAAAAATGCGTGCATTAGTTCTTGAGATAGGGCTATTGCGAAAATCACAAAAAATGCAGCATAGCAAATTCATTTCTAGGACTAACAGAATCTGAAGTTTGACGAAAATCCGTGCATTAGTTCTTGAGATAGAGCCATTGCGGAAATCGTAAAAAATGCAGCATAGCAGCGACCCCAGTTGAGAGATTTGCACCAAAATCTAATCAGCACAAATTCTTATCATGAACTAACTGAATATAAATTTTTATTAAATTCCGTGCATTAGTTCTTGAGATAGAGCACCCACAGAATTTGTGTCACTCGCAGACAAACAGACAGACAGACGGACGGACAGACACACAGACTGACATTTTGTAAAAACATGTTTTTCTGGATCTCTGACCCCTAAAACGTGTAAATTCATCAAAAATCGGAATTCAAAAATTTTCATGAATCCAATGCTTTCTTCTTGTAAAGATAGAAGGTAGTAAAAATGGAAGAAATGCAGGGAAAAATAAAAAGAAGAAATGACAAATTAAAAAGAATATCGGAAATTTAAAATGAAATAAATAATGTGAACAATAAAAAGGTCCACAATCTTACTTAAAATGCGACTAATATAATGAAAAGGTTGTTACAAGCTTAAAATATACATTTTATTTAAAACTTCTTAGTACTTTCAAGCCTTCCAGGCTCATCATCAGAGAATATCTTAATAAATAAATGTTGTATATTTATACAAATATGCCACTTTGTTGTGAAAATAAGAGAGCCAATAATTACTAGAGTTGAGAGTAGAAGTAGCAGTAGCAATTTCTTGGATTGAATTTAATTAGAGGAAATATATATTATTATTATTAATTGCAGTTCATATATTTTATGATATCACTTTATTTCACATACGTCAATTTCCATGGTAGAAGAAAATATTTAACTGCTGTACTTTAAATTTAAATACGTCACTTTCTTCAGTTTTCAGGATTTATTTTCAGGATATTGAACCACAAACTGAAGATATTGTACGATAGGGCGTCATTACATACTTGATTGCTTTTACACAGGATTTATATTGATTATCTTACAGTGGATGCGTAATATTTGGATGTTGGGAATATGATTTTTGCCTGATCAAAATCTATTGGGATATTCTGATTGAAACTTAAAGGAGAGAGAGCTGTGGATTGACGACAAAAATTTATGTCTTCTTTATGTTCTTTTATTCTTTCTTTGAGTTTTCTTTTGATCATTCCGATGTACTCCATTAGTCTATTGCTGCCAGTTCTAAAAGTAATGGTACACCAGCTAATTCATCTTTCGGTGTTGGATCTATTTTCGTACAAATTGACTCTTTTAATTTTCTTGGTGGGTAGGCTATTAAATTTGTATAGTGTTTCAGTAGAGCATATCTTAATTTTTCGTACAGACCAGGGAAATAGTTAAACATTTTTTATATAATTTCTTTGTGGTTTTCTTTTTGATATTGTCATGAAAACTGAATTCATAGCATTCATTATTGATGAGGATTGTGGAAAAGTCGTTTTACTCAGCGATATCTCTAATGGTATTAAGCTCTTTTTCCTGAATAGTTTTCTGAACATACTTTAAAAGCACGTCTAATAAAAAAAAATTGTAAGCTGAAATTTTATATAAAAATGGTGATGAAGTATTATATGGGATCGTATTATTTGATCTGATCGGTTTTCTATATATTCCTGTCAACGTTGAGGTTTTTGTTGTTTATAATTAAACTAGCAAACCCCGCGGCTTTGCTTGCGTAATATTTGTAATATGCCAAGTGATATTTACTGTCGAGTACCTCTATAACGAAACTCTATGCATCGAATTTCTCTATATAACGAATTTTTAGTTGGAACGATCCCTTTTACCTATGATCTCATTAAAAACAGTCTCCATATACCGAAATATCTACCTCCATATAACGAATTTATTCATAAAATGTTCTTTATTTATTGTTTTAAAAAAGCTTCCAAATCACATGGAATCAATTTTCCATCACTGATTAGTGATTTATCATTCAGTGCTGAATTTTTATCTTACTTTTCTACCTTAAATCTCTTTGTTTTTTATGCCCGATGAATTCATTGCCCCCCCCCCCCTCCCACACACCTTCCAACATACTTCTTAAAACAGTGTCACTTGGATTGTTACACATATAAAAGCGGGATCAAAGATGTAATTGAAGCTTAAGGTGAATCAGAATTCAAATGGAGGAAAATGTTCCCGATACACTTTTTCATTCCTTGTTAAAGTGTGAACATTTTTTCGAGACTGTAACAATTTTGAAATCCAAACAGCGAAAATTTCTTTGTCTAAAATTAATGTAAGTTTTCCTTATGTTATTTTTATTATGCTTTCAAATAAATTGCTGTTCTCTTTTTTGAAACTGTTTAAATAATTCAGAAATACAATATTAGGTTATTATTTATAGTTAGACATTTCAAATTCTTAATTAAACACTTCAAAAGTAATTTTTGTTCAAAATTTACACATTCAATTGGAATTTTTACTCATTCTTTATGTAACGAATTTCTCTATACAACGAATTTTTTATTGGAACAATGGATTTCGTTATATAGAGACTCGACTGTATATGTCTAATTTTTATTAAAAGGCACTAACTAAATTTTTATTTTATTAAAAGGTAATATTTTATTTTATTAAAAGATTTTTTTTATTAAAAGGTACTTATTACTTTTAGGTATACTTCAAAAATTACTATTTAAAACACAGTTTGATTAAACATCATTATTATACTGCATTAGGCAGAAATGAGACTTAAATTAATAAAACAAAATAAAACTAAATAAATGATAATTTAGAAAATATTTTGAAAGTTTTATGCTCAATTAATACGCTCCTTTCAGTATTCATTTGAAGTTTTGAATTTTTTATAAACCATCTTCTTACATCTTAAAATTAACTGTCATATCAAATTCCAAGTCCTAAAACCTCTCTCAACATAAAGGGCTATGTTGAAATAGGAACTATCACCATTAATTTGCCAACATTAATTTTGAAATCGGTTTGTTATTTCCTAATATTCCACAGAAACGTAATTTAGAAAGCTTGTAAAGCCCTTTTTTAGAACGTTTGTTGTTCCTGTGAACCCCAGGTGGTAGAATCATCGGCATAAAATATAGCCTGTGTAGGATTAGAGACTGTTACCATTGATTCGCAACTATTACTTTTATATTCCCTGAAATTGCATAGAAATCGTACTCGTAATTTAGGACTTTTTTAGAATTCTTTTCGCACCTCCCCTTCGCTTTAACCCATTTTAATTCGAATTTTTTTTTTCAACAGTCCTTCGAGGGCATTTATATTTTATAAGCAACTACCATGCCATATTTAAAGATTCTAGCCTTTTCAGTATCACAGAAACCGCAATTTAGAAAGTTTTTAGCTCCTGGAACCCTCTGGTGGTAGTGGCACAGACATAAAATATAGCTTATGTTTGAGCAGGTTCTATCACCAACAATTTGTCATCATTTTTTTTTTGGTATTCATCATTATTTGTTTGGTATTTGATAAGACTGCATAAAAATTGTAATTTATAACGCTTTTCGCTCACTTCATATTTTTAAATTTGGAATTTTCTTTCGACTGTTCTTAGAAAGCAGTTGCATCTTGGACGTAAATACCATGCCATACTTCAAAGTGTTAGACCCCTCAGTAGTGCAAAAAACGCAAATCAGGACATGTTTTGTTTTTGGAACCCTCAAATGGTAGTGACGGCAACCTAAAATATAACCTATGTTATAGCAGGGACTATCACAATTGATTTGCAACCATTACTTGAAATAGCTTTGGTATTTCCTGAGATAGAGTAGAAATCGCAATTTAGAATATTTTTATAATGCTTTACTCGCATTTCCCTCCTTTTAAATTTCCAATTTTTTCGAAACTGTTCTTAAAGATCATTTATATCTAATAAATATGTACCTTGCCTTTTAAGTTGCTAGCCCCTACTGATCACAAAAATCGAAATTTAGAACGTTTTTTTGCTCCTGCAACGTCTAGCTGATAGTGATAGCGACATAAAATAGCGTCTATGTTAGAGCAGAGGCTGTCAGAATCAATTTCCTACTATTACTTTTGAAATCAGTTATATTCTTCCTGAGATATTGCCGACAAATCGGCATTTAGAATGTTTTTCGCGCATTTTGCTCCTGCATCTCCTCTGTGGTAGTGGAAACAGATATAAAATATAGCCTATCTTGGAGCAAGATCTGTCACTATCATTTTTACACCATTATATTTCAAATCGGTTCAGTACTTCCTGAGATTGTATAGAAATCGCAATTTAGAACGTTTTTTACAACGCTTTTTGCGCATTTTGACCCCCTTTTAAATTTAGATTTTTTTAGGAAATGTCCTTAGAGATCACTGATATGTTATAACTCACTACCATTCCAAATTTCACGATTCTAGGCCCTTCCTTTTCCAAAAACCGCAATTTTGAACTTTTTATCCTGCACACCCTTTGGGGAAGTGGCACCCACATAAAACATAGCCTATGTTGAAGTAAGGGTTGTCACCATTATTTGGACGCCATTATTTTTTAAATCGGTTTGGTATTTCCTGAAATTGTGTGGAAACCGCCATGTAGAACGTTTTTTAGAACCCTTTTCGCGCATTTTCATCCCTTTTAAATTTCGAATTGTTTAAAAACTGTTCTTAGAAATCTTTTATATCTAATAAGTAGCTAATATTTCAAATTTCATATTTCTAGGCCCTTCAGTAACACAAAAATCGCATTTTTAGAACGCTTTTTGCTCCTGCAACCCCTTTGGGGTAGTGACACCTACATAAAACATAGCCTATGTTGGAGCTAGGGTTGTCACCGTCATTTTGAAACCATTATTTTTTAATTCGGTTCGGTATTTCCTAAGATTGTGTAGAAATCACCATTTAGAATGTTTTTTAGAACGCTTTTCGCGCATTTTCACCCCTTTTAAATTTCGAATTATTTAAGAACTGTTTTTAGATATCCTTTATATCTAATGAGTAACTAATATTTCTAATTTCATATTTCTAGGCCCTTCAGTAACACCAAAATCGCATTTTTAGAAAGTTTTTTGCTCCTGCACCTACTTTGGGGTAGTGGCACCGACATAAAACATAGCCTATGTTGGAGCAAGGGTTGTCACCGTCATTTTGACACCATTATTTTTTAAATCGATTTGGTATTTCTTGAGATTGTGTAGAAATCACCATTTAGAACGTTTTTTAGAACGCTTTTCGCGCATTTTCACCCCTTTTAAATTTCGAATTGTTTAAGAAATGTTCTTAGAAATCCTTTATATCTAATATTTCAAATTTCATATTTCTACGCCCTTCAGTAACACATAAATCGCATTTTTAGAACGTTTTTTGCTCCTGCACCCCCTCTGGGGTAGTGGCACCGGCTTAAAATATAGCCTGTCTTGGAGCAAGCGTTGTCACCATCATTTTGACACCAATACATTTTAAATCGGTTTGGTATTTCCTGAGATTATATAAAAACTACCATTTAGAACGTTTTTTAGTACGCTTTTTGTGCATTTTCACCACTTTTAAATTTCGAATTGTTTAAGAACTGTTCTTAGACATCATTTATATCTAATAATAAGTAACTAATATTCTAAATTTCATATTTCTAGGCCCTTCAGTAACACAAAAATCTCACTTTTAGAACGTTTTTTGCTCCGGCACCCCCTTTTGGATAGTGGCACGAACATAAGATATAGCCTATGTTCTAAGTTGGACTAACACCATCATTTCGACACCATTACTTTTGGAATCGGTTCCGTAGTTCCAGAGCTTACCTCCTACAAATAAACAATTTTTACCTCTTTATAATATGAAGTATAGATTAACGTCGAGAAAAGGTAAACTTCTATATTTCGCAATTTCAAGAGTGAATTGTATATTATCATCAAATTCATTTATTTTATCTAGAAAAAGGTGTAATTCATTCAAACTATGTTCCCAATTAATAAAAATATCGTCTACGAACCTGTGCCATACTCTTGCTTTTAAATCAAGGGCAGCTAAAATTCTCATTTCTAAAGGTCGTAATTTAATTTCGGCAAAAAGCCCAGAAATAGGAGAACCCACTGGAGCTTCTTCTAATTGTTTATAATATCTTCCGTTAAAAATGAAAGCATTGTTATTTGTAATGAGGTCTAAACCGGATTTTATTGAGTTTTTTATCTGTACATCTATTATTGGACCTTTATCAAGAGAATTTTCTATGAATGATTTGATTTCTTGTACATTAACTGAGGGATACAATGATACTATATCTAAACTGGCAAGAATGCTTTTCTCTATAACTGTCAGATCTTTTATTCAATTCCTACTATTAGTTCACGCTCTCCCTATATTTATTTATTTATATATCTTGTTCAAATTTTCATTCTTTAATAAAATACTTATTATTCATCCTATCAATTTGAAATAAACTTTTTGAAACTTGTAATGGATGACAATTGATGTTAATATTAAATCATTAATTAAATTTTAATTAATTAATTTTAGTTTTATATGGGAGACAAAATGGCGGTCATTGGTTATTGAACAGCATTTAACGCATCTTCATATCTATAAGGTGGCTTACCATATGAAGGACTCTGTTCTGTCGCCAAATATTGCCAAGTTTGTCACCAACTTGGCTGAATATCAGCAAATTTCGCGACCAAAGTGACACCAACTTGGCGATATCTATAATATTTCGCCAAATCCCCATAGACTTACATTGTAAACCTACTTGCTTATAAAAAATCAACAAATTGAGATATTTTAGCCCTTTGCACTCGAGGGCTCCGGAACGGAGCCATTTAAAAATTGTCTTCAAACTCGAGGTCTCCGTTAAGGCGACAATGCAAATAATTTTGTGATACCTGTCTAGAAAAGCCAAGATTATATATTGCCAATTGCTTCGAGAGGTATCACACTTTGAACGATTACAAAATGTAATAATTTTATTTTATTTATATTTTTTATATATCATAACATTTGTATTCATAAAGAATTAAAAAAATCATAAGATATATCTAAAATCGCTTCGAGTTGCTGGTAATACGAATGAAAAAAAAAAAAAACCTTCGAGTGCAAAGGGTTAATGCAACAAAAACTAATATTAGCTTAAGGGATTATATTAATTTTTTCTTTGATGACCTAAGTGAGAATTAACTTTAAAAACAAAATTTTTATATTACTTGTATATATTAAGCAATTAAAAAACAAGTATTGTGCGAAAATATTCGTTTGCGCGTAGGGTGATGTTTTTCTTTATTTTATCAATAAAGTTGTTAGTAGAGTTTAAAACATATTCAAAATGTGGTAAAATGGTTTAAAAAA
Source organism: Maratus speciosus (assembly GCA_963932465.1). Taxonomy (NCBI): domain Eukaryota; kingdom Metazoa; phylum Arthropoda; class Arachnida; order Araneae; family Salticidae; genus Maratus; species Maratus speciosus. The sequence continues at coordinate 9,380 of CAWVRF010000371.1, forward strand.
ACTTACATAAGCTTTTTCAAGAAAGTATGCAGGGATGTTGCATTTGGTTACAATAGGCCGCAGGGATAAGTTATCTTTATGACCTTCAGTGTAGCGATTAGTCTTTGTGTTACTGCAGTATAATTAATTTTAATAAGGTCTTTCATATATGGTGGTCATGTCCAGTGGTGGGATTCAGCCGGTTCGCACCAGTTCGGTAGAACCGGTTGTTAATTTGTGTTGAGTTCGGTGAACCGGTTGTTAAAATGATACTTCAAATGCGAAAATCGCATTTACATTAATTTGCTTTCTTTAAATGTTTATCTGCACAACATTGTTTTCTAGGCATAACTCTGTGATAAGCCCCAATTATTTTCATTTAATAAAATAATATTTCAAATATTTCATTTGGAACAATAATACATTTTTTCTTCACCAATCCTGTAAGAGAAAATTAAACTAAAAGAAACGAAATTTTGATAATTTTGGTAACTAAATTGACAGCCTTAAACTAATCCTAGTTATATAGCAAGGTTTAAAAATTACACTAACTACTTATCTATACTAATAAAAGAAAGTTTTGCTTTGTCTGTGTGTGTGCGATGGCTAGCAAAATCTACGGCACCTACGAGACTGAAAATTTTTTCGAGGCTTGCTCAAAATGTCTCCTGATGCACCTGAGACACAGAATTTTAAAATTCTAATAATTAGTTGAGTTATTAATTAAAAATCGCAAACACTCTCATTAAAAACTCAATTCTATCCTTGTGAGAACTAAAAAAACTCTGGCGCACGCACAGAAGCCTTATTTACACATCAGTTGAAAATGAAGAACGAAAAGAAGAAATTTCGGAGGTATTTTGTCATTATTTATTAACTTACATCGGCCAAACCGCTAAGTAAAGTTAAAAATGAAAGACATATTCTGAAAGATCTACGCCTCAAAGGCCGCAAACAATTAAAAAAAAATATCGCAGTTAACCGCTTGAAAAGCATTTTTCCAAAGGGGTCGTTTTTCCGAATTTTTTTTCTCCCTTATTGCAACGCCCCTCGGGGCGCAATTTTGGAGGTACCGACAAACCAAAAATATGTTCTTAAAGTGAAACCTTCTTCTAATTGATGGTGCAATTGGTTTAAAACAATTATGAATTTTAACCCTTTCAAATACACCAGTAAACGCAGGTCACTTCGCGCCTCACGAAGACGATATTTTCCCTATGCTAAAAATAACTAAACGTCCGTATTTTAACACAATCTCTTTTAGAGCATCTCAATAGATCTGATTTACATCACCTAGATAAATTTTGAAACATTCAAACGGATAGAAATATTTCTTACAAAATAAAATGTGGGAAATTTTCGTCGAAATCAGTAAAAATCTGAGTGTTACGTCGAGGTTTCGCTCCTTCAGGGCGAAATTTTAGAGGTACTGCCAAACCAATACGTTCGTAAATCTGAAACCACCTTCTTATTGATGGGACAATCGGTTTTAAAAACTAGGAATTTTAACCCTTACAAATACACCGGCAAATGCAGGTCATTTCGCGCCTCACGGAGACGATACTTTTGTACGCTAAAAGTAATTAAACGACCGCATTTGAACTCAATCTTTTAAGAGTGTTTCAAATTGAGATTGTATTGAGATTATCAATGGATCAGATTTACATCATCTACAAAAAGTTTTAAACATTCGGACGGGTAGAAATATTTATTACAAAAAATAATGTGTGAAATTTCGACGAAATCAGTGAAAACCTGAGTGTTTCGTCGCGGTTTCGCAATATTTTGGTGGGCATAGACTCCCCAAATCAAATTGCACAGGAAGTTAAGTACCAAATAGCATATATTTTCAATTCAATGTTTTTTCAGATAAAAATATAAATTCAGATAAAATAGATTTAAAAATATAAAATCATACAAATTTCAGGTTAATTTAAGAGTCATTCATTAAGGCTCGGGGCTCAGGAAACACTGTTATTCGAAGAAACGGTATTTTGCTTTGGCACGGAATGTTCCCTGTTACCGCCGATCTATAGCTAATATTTAAATCGTGAAATTAGATATATACTTCCAACTGCACATTTTTAAATATTGTTCTTTATATCTTAGAAGTTATTTAAATGAAAGTAGTTATTTTCGTAAATGTAACAAATCCAAAATTTTGGTAAGTCCCTCGAATCCTATAAGTTATATTTAAAAAAAAATATTTTTCCAGCTCTAACAAATGAAAAGACATTGTATGATCTAAACTTGCCGAATCATGATACTTTGTATTTTACGAATTTCCAGCGTTGTCTGGCATGTTTTTTTTTTTTTTCTTTTCTTTTTTTTTTTTTTTTTTTTTATTAAGAAATGGTACAAATTCGTAACATTTCTAAATGTCATAACTCGAGAAGTTTTGGTCGTGCAAAAATTTGTCTTACTTGCTATAGCATGGATAATATTTTTCTAAATATGTTATATACAACTTTAGGTCATGAACATGGCTTAATTCTTAAACTTACATTTCTGTTATTTTTATATTATATTGTTTTCAATATAATATAAAATTTATTCAATATAATATATAGTTTTATCTTAATTTGCGCCGGAGCCCACCGGAGGTTATCTTACTATTTCTCTGTATATCTGTATTTCTCTGTTTTAAGTAAATATTTAAATATTGGTCAGAATTCACAGGAGCTCATAAACACAGGGCTCCGGAGCCCAGTGCAATGGTGCTTCCGAAAAATCAAAGCCTAAATTCCCCTTTCCTTCCCATCTCCAAGCTTTTGCATTCTTTTTCATCAAAGCAGTTATACGTGACGAAAGGAGATGTTTCAACTAAATTTTTATATCAGTTTTTGGGCTTGGGCTGGCTCAATCTGAATTACTTTCAATATTTTATTTATTCGTGTATAGGGGGGGGGGGGATCCTCCATAAAAATTACGTATTCTATTTTATTTCAAATCATTTTAATGCTATTTTGGTGAGAATAAAGGTAAACAGGAATCGTATTTTTCTATTCTACTAGCAAATTTATCTTTGGTATTGATGATGGCGCCGTGTTGATACGGCGCCAATCAAGATACTGAACAATAAATTTTCTTACAGTTCAATTTTATTTTGTGACATTGCGAAAATTTTTAATTGGCTGGTTTATTATATTTTTTGACTTAGATATCGAACCTGAAAATAATATTTTCAGTTTTTAGTCAATGGGCATCAGCTTGAGGATTTGTTTGAGGTTTTTAGTCTTCTATTTTGTACGAGTACAAAAATCACGTTAGTGATTTTTCTGTTTATTTTGTAACATGATCTATGTCCATGCTAAGGCTCTGCATGCAGAATTACGAAGTTTACTTTCATTTGTAAGTAAAAATAATAGCCATGTATCGTTTATTCTGATAGAAAGCAATCGAGCAGTGTTACCTCTTTTTCTATAAAAGCATCGACTCTTTCCGAAAACGGTGTCAAAATTTTTATTTAATCTGATTTTCAGGAACAAACCACGAAAGATTGTTACGCGGAAGGAATCGATTATACTTTAAGGTGAGCATATTCTATAGGATATTGAAAAACGCTGTTCCATTCTTCAGCATGTAAATCTTAATTTCTGTAAATTTCATTCATTTCTTTTTTTTTAATAAAAATGCATAGTTGCGAACTATTCTTCTCTTTGTGTTGACATTATTTCTGAATCACAATACATATCATATTTAATCGCATAGTTATTCAATTAATTAATTTTAAAATTAGACAAAGATTTCTAATCGGAAGGAATGATAACTAAAAACAGAAATAGTTGACAACAAAGTATATGCAGATATAGATACATTTACATTTTTTATTTTGCTAAAGAAAAAAAAATGCTTTAAAATTTTTAAATAATGTATGAAGTACAAATATGCAGATTGGAGTGACCAGGTTGTGGGAAGACGCTACTGTTGTTAGCATTGCAGAATATTAGGGTTTTTTGTTAGAAATTATGATTAAGGTTTCATGATTGCCGAATATTTATTAACGTCCTTTTATAGGGAAACATGTTTCAGGATTTCTTCCACTGTACCAAAGGATCAATTTTTTTAACAATGTTCTTATAATATTGGAAAGTGTTTCATAATCCATGTGTGTCATGCTTCATTTTTCTTTCATTTTTGTACATCAAAAATCATTCGAGCAGCGAACCGGTTGTTAAATTATTTGAATCCCACCACTGGTCATGTCCCATTCTTTATCATATTTTTATTTTCGTATTAATTGAATTGTTTGGATCTTTATTGCGTTCTTTACATTTCATGTCATTTATACACTCTTCCATTTTCCTTATATACACATCTTTTTTCAAAATAGTTATCTTATATGATTTGTCTGTTTGCGTAATAACTATATTAGGATCTATTTTCAAATTTTTAATTATTGCGTAATCTTTTTTCTTCTGTTTTTTGGATTTATTTATAAACGCTTTTAAATTAGTATGCAGGATTCCTCTGATTTCACCTCTTTTGCCCGGTTCTACTGACTATGCAATTCCCTCGCAGTTTGTATCAAATATCTGTTGATTACTGGCAAAATAGCGTACAAAATATTGCGTGTACTACTATATTTGGATACAACCCCTCATCTTTTTGCTTCTTTTGGGGAACAACGGATTTCGAGCTTATTCTATCGACGATAATTTTCAGAATTTTCAAGCTACGATTTTTAGACTTTCACAAAAGTTGCTCGATATACTTAGCTAATACATTATGCATATTACATTTTGATTGCATTCTTGCATGCGCAGTGAAACATTTTTTAGTAAAACTGATCATTTTTCATCTAATTTTTATTATTTTTTAATTCTGATGACAGAATATTGTGTACAATGCTGTTTGTCATATTTTCTGAAAATAACTTTTTTTATATTAAGAACTCTGCAAATTATAAGCAAAAAACTTGGCGAAATTTGGGACTGTTTTTGTAAAAACCTTAATTTCCCTATTACTATATACATGCTATCCTCATAAAAAATGAACACAGTATATTAAAATAAGCCATTTATTAATAGTCTCGAGTTTGAACGATTTTGCTACATTAGTTTTTACAGGATTATCCAAAAGATATTCGTTCTTTTTCCATTTGTTCACGGTCCCCTATGGGGTTTCGGCAAAAAATATTCGCACAAATATATGACCTATACTATACTGTTTACCCACCTGCAGTTTTAGGTTGATTCCTCATGTATTTTTCTAGATATTTAATAACATGTCAAAAATCGCAAGTGATCGGTCACCTTTGGCCATATAGTGTATTTACCTACTACATATCCCTGTGTACGTTTCTCTGAACTATTTTTTTCCTTGTAAATTTTGCAAAATTATAGTAATTTTTAATGAAGTTACGTAGTTTCTTAATTGTCTATAGTAGAGTCTCGAATATTCAATGTTTCTCGAATATTACAGAAAAAAGGCAGAAGCGGTTACGAAACACACCATCCTCAACATGGTATATTATATAAAATGAAACATAAAAAGACTAAACATCTGAATGAACACGAGAGAATCAGAACATGAAAAACAAATGTAAACCTGACTGAAAGGACAAAATACTATCCCTGTAGATGATTTAGTTAAAACTTAATAGCTTTGATACACAAGTAACAGGAAAAAGAAAGAAGAAATTGGAGCTGGTATAAATAGAATTAAGTCCATTTCGTCATTTGTCCAAACAAAAAGATATTCTTGAAAAGTTGAATAACATCTAATTTCTACGTAGGAACAATAATGAAACTTGAAGAAGACGTTCCAATGCAGAAGTTTTGTAGTAATCGATATGAGTTGCAACAATTTTTGTAATGATACATGTTGCTATTGGTTATAATATGACACCAAAGCCTGTTTCCAAGAAAGATTGTTGCTAATGTTTATATTTAACTTCTTTGATTAATTTTAATGTTTTGTAAATTAATTTTACATTTAAATGTAATTGAGTAAAACGATTTACGGGTAAGAATATTTATGATTACAATTGCTTGTATTAATTCTGTATTAGTGTCCTCTTTCTAAATTGAGCCTGTTCTCTAATTTATGATCTACGGAAACAAAGGAAGCTGAACGTTGAGGCGATTTTAAAATTAATTTTCATTTGGTGAAAAATAAACAGCTCTAGACCGCCTTATATTCATTCATCTGCAGTTGAATTTTGTTTTGACTATAAAATAATGTTTTTGCTTATATTTTCGAGTTAGTCTCCCGTGTAAAAACGTAGGGAAAAAAAAAACAGTCCAACGTTCATGTTAGAGGTTGTGCCACAATTTATTTCCATATAAATAAGTTCTAAAAGAATAAAATAACAAACCGCTGGTTCTATCAAATTAAAGTATATATAACTTATAATTACGAAAAATTAGTCTTTACTAGAAAAATTGATAAAATTGATTACGATTACAGCAACAGCCTCTGTACACATTAAACGTTTATGACAAACTTTTTGTTAACACACATAGATTTTAGAATTGTAAAATGTAACTAGATTACAGGACGTCTGATAAAATTAACACCTGTTGTCAAAGCAATGGCCTTTTTCGTATAGGTAATGCTGATAACACAAAGTAATGGAATCGCAAACATCGATTTCTAGTTCCAGCCATTCTAAGTCGCAAGGAGGGATCTGTATTAAACTCTCCCATACGATGTCTTTGCCCTTGAATACGGTACAGAACTTCCAATAACACTTCAGAATAAATTTCAGCTATTCAAAGCGCAGTCATTTTCCAGTATTATTTCAAGTAAGATACACCTAAAAGAAAACTAGGGTATGTCAGTTATTATCGATTAAAATATGAATACATTCTCGATTCCGCTATACATATAGATATGTATAGTGCGTCTCATAAATATAAAGATACAGATTTTTCTGAAATAATATTTTAATAATTCGGTATTCAAAAATATGTTTATGAATATAACAAAAAGCATGTACAAAAAAAAATACATTTAAAGCAAATTAAATTAGAATTATGTAATTTCAAAGAGAAAATTAATAAATGAAACAAATTTGCTGTCTAATAAAGATATTTTACATACTTATGAATTATTGTAGAATAATAGATCCATTTTTATTAATGACTGCAAATATTCTAGCTGGCATGTTGTTTATTAGGTTGTGTAAGTATTCTGGCTTTATATCAAACCACCTTCGTTCGGTTTCTTTTATCAACTCAAGGATATAATAAAAATTTGAAAACGGTTTTCCAGATGCATATACACTGCAATCGAGAACGCCCCAAATTTTCTCAAACTGGATTTAAATCAGGGCAAAGAGCAGGCCACAAAATGACATGAACATTGTTATCACAAATCATCTTTTGTGAATCCTGATGCGTGAATCGGTGAATTATCGTGTTGGTACAAGTACGACCACCAAGTGTTTCAGCATTTGTCAACAAGGCACTATCGAGCACTTCTATATATTTTTTTATGTTTCTTTGCCTTCCATAAAAGCAATATCTGTAGTTTTATTAAAAGAAAGGCACCCCAAACTATCACAGAAGCTCCCTTTTTCTGCTTACTGAAGAGGGTTGATGATGACGTTTTAAATCGTGCAAGTAAAAATATCAACCAACTAGGCCATCCAAATGAAATCTATTTCCATCTAAAAAAATTACATACACCCATTCTTACTTTCAATGCATTCGATTTTTAACACAAAACAGCCTCCGTTCTTTGTGTTCTTTATAAAGTAAAGGAAATCCGCACACATGCCGGTACACAATATTTTTGATTTCTTTTATACGAAGATGTACGGTGTCTTTGAGTCCATACCATCAACTTGTAAAGAAAACTGTCGGAGTGACATTTTTTGCGACGAAACAAGTGGCATGATCTTGCGATCGAATCTTTCACTAGTCTTCCTCTGTCTGCCAGATCGTTTTCTCGGATTTAAATTGTATGTTTTGATAAAACTTTATAAACTGCAGCTGTGCTTCACCCAGTTTTTTTTATTTTATTTTTTTATTTTTTTTACATATTTGAGAAACTGTTAATTCATTAGTTTTAAATTCACGCATTTGGCAAATCTCATCATTAGAAAATTTAATTTTTCCGCTGCATCGTGGCACTTGAAACAAGTCAAACAACTTGGCTCGTTTGGCTAACTTAAAACGAATTTCTGGGCGTACGCGCGATTTCGGAAAAAAATTGCATATGAAGCAGTATCAAATTTATATTTATATTTATGGGGTAGAGTATTTTTTTATTTTTTTTTATTATTCGTGTCGAAATTATTTTATTTAAATAGAATCCCCGATAACAGATTCATTTCATTTTTCTTAATATGAGGTAAAATATTTAATTTCTTATACTGCATTAATAAAATGTAATTTCATATACATATGTGTCTTTATATTTATGAGATGCACTGCATATACAAGATTTTGTATAGTTTATGCTATGAAAAGTTTGATTTTTCGGCAAATCATTATGAAAACGGCAATAGTTATTCCTCGTGAGAATGATTAAAATCATTGCATTGCGATAAAATAACAAAATGTAACCTTCAATTACCAACTCTGTAAATATACGTTTATTAGTCCTTTCGCGCGGAGCATATTTTACAGAATTATTAATCTTTTATTATCCGTTATTCCATAAATATATATATTTCTTTAAAATTCGTAGAAATTCCGTATAAAAACATTCTATTCAATATTACTGGTACGATTAATCAATGGTTCTGAGCATTTTATATGTCCCGTATACGCGACGGTCATCGCGAAGCGATTGATAAATGTCTTAAAACTTATAGTTTAAAACTAAATGTGATTAATAATATTGTATTTCACCATCTAAAGTACACACATTCTGAATACATTCTGTTACATTTTGAATGATTTAGATCAGCGAAAGATTTTTAATCAAATGTCGCTAAAAACGCAATCTTTTGATTTAAAAAAGTTAGATATTGTTCTTTTTTTTTCTTTTAATAAAATAAAAGATGCATTTTTTATGAAACTGATTTATCATTTCGCAATCCACCAAAACATTACCCAAGAGCCATAGTTTGGGAATTGCTTAAATTGCGATAATTATAAAATGTTTTGTTTTGAAGAAATTTACCAAATCAACGCTATATATTATATTTCGGTTCAGATTGAAGCTTTTACTCACAAAAAGTGTGTAAAACAGTGTTACAAATGCCAAGGTTACGGTCACGCATCAGAAGTGTGTGGCTTCGATGATAAATGCGTAAAATGCGGAGATCTACATCTACGTACAGACTGTAAGCACAAGGGGCGTATTAAACCCACTTGTGCCAATTGTGGACTCGGGCACCCAGCGATTTTCCGCGGTTGTCCAAAAAATCCCTATAGACTAGAAAATAAACAAAACCGTAAAACAAGTAATAGCGTCAGCAATCTCTCCCAAGAAACCCAAATCTTAGCGGATATATTTAAGAATTATAATTACACCAAAAATACTAAAGACTCTGAACCCTCAACTAGTAATAAAATATTAAACTCTGTTATTAATGATAGTACTACCGCAAACACCCATTCCTCCCCTACTATAGAAAATTCTAAAATTCCTACAAATTACACCAACGATATAAAAGATATTCTTAATACTTTCAACGATGTTAAGCAAATTTTTCAAATCACTAAATTCTTAAAATGTATAAAGAACATCTCAACTCAATCTAAGAAACTCGATAATCCGATGCAAAAACTGATGGTTATATTAACTGAATTTGATAAACTTGCAAGTCAAATCAACATTAATGAAAATTAAGCTCTTCACTTGTTAAACTTTTTGCCTTCTTTTTGTTTGTGCTGTTTGCTTAAAAATTAAAAAAAAAACTTCTTAAATTGCATATTATGTTCTTCTCATGTTATTCTTCTTTTTTCCCCTTTCTTTTTGTTTTATTCACCTTTAATTTACTAGACTGGGGGGACGCCGTCCTCTTGCTGTCGTTTGTTCCCCTCGGCTTTTGCGTTTCTCTGTATATTTAGTTAGAACTCTCCTCATTGTAGCTTTTTTACATTTTTATTATTTTTTCCTTGCAGTAAATTAAACTCTCTTGGAAATATGTATGTATATAAGTTTTTTAGCATTTCTTCTATTTTGCTCGCATTGTGTTTAACTTTTTATTTCTCATGTCATACTTAATGTATGGTCTCTGAATTGAGTCTTTTTTTTTTATGGGGCTTCCTTTGGTAGCTTTTTCGCCTGTCCTGGATATTTATTTGGATCATATGGAACATTTTTTTTCACTAGTTATACTAACAATTTTTTTTTTTTAAAATTGTCTATATTCTTAGCTTTTACTTTCTTTTTTTGTGGCTACTAGCCGCGTTTAAACGCTCTTTTTTCTAAGGCTCTCATTGCATTGTAACACGATATATATTTAGCCTGGATGTAAAGTTGCCAAGCAACTAGGGAATCCAAACACCAGCTAACATAGTTCCATTGTTCCACCTTGCAACAAACAAATTTACAGTTTTTAATCAAGGTACTTAACTATGCCATAGCGGCAGGTTAGAACTCCCGAACTGAAAAGGAAAATATTCATTTACTCGTTTATAGCCTGTTAAAATATTTCTAATTAAGATTCATGTTATCCAACTTCATGTTATTGGATGACAGGGGTGACCGCCGAGGGAACTGAGCTTTCGCTTTAGAGCAGTGTTCCCCAACCTTTTATCCCCATTTCTCATAAACAAGTATCCCACCCCCCTCCACTCAACTAGATAATAAAATTTGCTTTTTTTCATTAGTAATCTTCCTATCACCACCATAAAATAAATCGATACAAATTACATTGACATGTAAAATTTTATTTTTTTAACTTGCATGTTAAAGTTAATATTGCGTTTCGTAATATTAGCCAAACATTAAGAAAAACAAATGTAGAATTATTTTTTTTAAACCATCTTAGATGATTATTGATAACAGTTTTACATCATGATATACAAACATAAAAATTGAAACAGAAAAGAACATTGAATAGTAATTAATTGAAGTTTTCGGGAAGATGTATTAAAATATATAAGCACTCATGCAATATACTTAACAGTGGGGGAGTATAGTTGTAGATTTAGTAGGAGCTAATAATGTTTAATGGTATAATAATGAATATAAAATAAAATAATTGAATGATGATAATTAATAATGAATATAAAATAAAGTAACATAAATTAATAATGTTTAATTTTATAGGAGCAGATTGTAGTCGCCACGTAGCGACTACATTTTTTGCTGTGGCAACTAACTTTCAGTTCCTTAGCCGCCAGAGATCAATTTCCAGTGTTCCCAATCCCCGTAGCGGAATTTTGATGTTTTTTTTCTTTTGCAAATAAAAAATCATCTGCTCTTTTTGCTGGCCGAGATCAAGTATGACATTGATAAAAAGGCAGGGAGTTTTTGCGATTTCAATTACAGTCGTGAACGCTGCATCTGTGATGCACTGCAGTGGGCACATGACCGCACTAATGGTCAAAGCATTTCTTCGAATGTTTCTTCCGAAATCCGGAGTTGAAATAAATACTCCTTTACTCCATATCGGCGCACGAGACAGTCCAATGTCCCCGATGCGATGAAGATTATTTAAGAGGCTACTTCAGTCACCTGTTAAGACCCGCTCACTAATGCTAAGCCTATAGAAGAAATTTATAAAGATATCTCGGTTGCATTTCAGTATTTTTAAACAATTCTTTTTGCATTGGCTAGCTTAGATCGATCTGTACAAGGGACGTTTTTGTTTACAGACAGTTTTGTTACATTCGATTTTGTTTACAGATATTTTTAATTAGGACACTTTAATTTTTGAAACCGCTTTCAAAAGTAGAAGCATCCTCTTGAATATCATCTGTAAACAAAATAACAAAATAAAAGGGCAGACGTAAAGATCAATCTCAGCTATCCAATCCGAAAAAAAAAATCCTTTAAAAATATTTAAATGGAAACGAGATATCTTTAAAAATTCCCTTCATAGGATTAGCATTATAGAACGAGTCTTTCCAGGTGACTGAAGTAACCTCTTAATGCCTTTGGATCATGGGATAGGGAGATTTGGATCCATGGGGAGTCACGAGGATAGAGGATTTCGAAATCTGAAGAAGAAAAAAAAAGGAAAAGAAACTCGCATGAAAAAATACTTAACTCGAGGTATATTCTTGCTCTGTACATATTTTCTGCAAATGCGAGTTTTCATAGAAGGAATTTTTAACATGAGTTTTCTAAATTTAGTCTCTCTGAAATTTCCATTATCACTATCTTATCCCATCTTCTATCTAGATCTAGAGTGTTGAGTCCTGCATCGCGTGGGGAGATCGAAACTTGCGCTGCATGTTTCGTTGCGGGTCGTGTTGACTTCTACTTTTTTGTTTCGGGTCTGTTGACTTCCATTGTTTCGTATTCGGGTATTGTCGGGTTTTAGTTGGCCAGATTAAAAATAAAATCTCCAAAATATTTTTTTACTTTAAATATCCATATGCAATGACACCCATATAATGGACATTCCAGAAAGTACCTCTATTTAGCGAACACTTTTTCAATTCTTAACAATTATATATTTGTAAGCTTATAAATCTGAATTGTGGGTACTTTCCAATTTAAAAACACGTCACGTTATTATGAACTAACCCTCCTTCACGAACTATCAAAAATATGATACATGTGATATTCTGTGTATTATAAACGAAATGATAATAACATTTTCCATATTATGAAAGAAGAAAAAATTAATTTTATCCCACAGATAGAATAAGATAAATAATCACATTTGTTATATAACCATCATTAATTATTTATATTAAAAATATTATTAATCATATTCGAGATGGAGTAGCACAGTTGACGTTTATTCCATCAGAACGAAAAATGTCCAGACCAGGAATCGAACCTGGATACTTGGCATGCCGTGCCAATGCCTTACCTGTTAGGCTATCCGGACGATAACTGGCTGACATAATTCACTCTTATTTGTTGGACTTCGCTGCGAACTGCAGTAGTTTCATTCATCCGAGCTATAACTATAGCATCTATAGCATTTATCGTCCCGATAGCCTAACAGGTAAGGCATTGGCAAGGCACAAGTATCCAGGATCGATTCCTGGTCTGGATATTTTTCGCTCTGTTGGAATAAACGTCAACTGTGTTACTCCATCCTCGAATATGATTTAATACAGTTGGAAAAAGTATTCGTTCCATTCATTATGACCTAATACCTGGTATACAGGAGTTTCCGTGTTAAAACACACTTTCATCATGTAAATGCTATAGTTATAGCTAGGATGAATGAAACTAGCGCTGCAGTTTGCAGCCAAGTCCAACAAATAAGAGTGAATTATGTCAGCCAGTTATCATCCGGATAGCCTAACAGGGAAGGCTTTGGCACGGCACGCTAAGTATCCATGTTCGATTCCTGGTCTGGACATGTTTCGCTCTGTTGGAATAAACGTCAACTGTGCTACTCCATCCTCGAATATGATTTAATCCACTTGGAAAAAGTATTCGTTCCCTTCATTATGACCTAATACATGGTATACAGGAGTTTCCGTGTTAAAACACACTTTCATCATGTAAATGCTATAGTTATAGCTCGGATGAATGAAACTAGTGCTGCAGTTCGCAGCCAAGTCCAACAAATAAGAGTGAATTATGTCAGCCAGTTATCGTCCGGATAGCGTAACAGGTAAGGCATTGGTACGGCACGCAAAGTATCCAGGTTCGATTCCTGGTCTGGACGTTTTTCGCTCTGTTAGAATAAACGTCAACTGTACTTTCATCCTCGAATATGATTTAATCCAGTTGGAAAAAATATTCGTTCCCTTCATTATGATATTATTAATCTTTTATAATTAAAAATATTTTTTATAGGTGTGTATATATTTTTAACACCTTTTTTGTTTTGTTCTTAGAATTGATTTATCATTTTTACAGATTTCCTTATATAGACGCCCCACCAGTGGCTGAGAGCTTCTGCTCTCGAATCTGGTAGACGGGAGGTGCTGGGTTCAATCCCAATCGCGCCCGTCGGCCTAATCGTTCGGAGTTTTCGTGGTTTTCTTCGAACCTTGGATTTCCAAGCGTTAATACGGGTTAGGTTCCCTTAGAAAGACCCCCACGAAGGGCACTCCCCCCTGGGCCTATATCCCTCGTGCATATAACTGGCCGTCATAAATACAACCAACCAACCAACCAACCATCCTTCTATAGACTCATGTACGATTAAAAATAAATTTCTTTATATTAATAAGTATTTATTCTTAAAAAAATACCCTAGCAACTTACTTTAATTTATTAATTTGGGTAATTAGAGAAAATGGAACCAAAGCATATTAAGTTAAATTTCTGATATATAGAGGGGAATTCTAATTTTTTTTCATCCATTTTTGATGTAACTTATGGGGCCTGAATTATTTACACTCTATCCTATCTTCGTTCGGTGGAGACAATATTTACGTCCTGATTTGCACATTCACGTATCAAATGATAGTTAAGTTTCTAAATGTGTTTCAACTGATTTTCAAAAACTGACGTTTGTTTGACATTTTGGATTAAATAAAATATACAAATTTGTTGTAATTAGTCTGTGTTTTGTGTACTTGTATATTTATTAATTGAACTTTTCATTTTAAATTCCTGAGTTCTTTTTTCCATATAAACACTATTGTTTTATAAGTTTGTTTCACAATGTGGCCAATAGATTTTGGTTAGGAGCCAAAGTGGCGACAGGATGTTTGGGGATTAGGAGCCACTGCCTCCTTAATAATTTTGGGAATCTGCACCTATAGGGCGGAGCTACTGACACCGTATTATCAAAGAATTATTAGGTATAGTAAACCTTTTTACTCATTTTGAATGTAACATATTGGATTTACACATGAGAATAACTTTGTAATTTAAGTCTGTCAATTTCCTTTTTGTGTTTTTAGTTAGAACATTTTTGTAATTCTCGCCATTACCGATATTATTTTCCCATACCCCAGCAGGACCGCCACGACCCAGAGGGGTATACGTACGCGTAAGTGTCATGTCGCGGGGGGGGGGGGGGTCACATGTACGAAAACATGCATATTTTCTGCCTATTAAGTTTTTAATTTTTTTTTTACACTTTCACCACAGTAATTTTAAGGGCTCGTTTGAATGTAACTGGTGTAATTTATTGAGATTTACAATGGCGCGTTTGGTGCTTAAAAAGTGTTCAGAAGATATAATATGTTTACGAGTACACTCAAAAGAATTCCATTATATTATACTCTGTATGGGAAATCGTTGCAATGTATTTAAATGACGTTACTCTATTGCAAACATATTGAAACTGATACTGCGCTTTGGTCCGCTGCAATATACTTCTTGTAGAATACTCTTAGTGTGCATAAAATGTATCTTTCATTCGCAGGGATACAAAAAATAATCCGGATACAGGACTATCAATGAGTAATAATTGATATAAGTGCGTTTTGCTACAAAATGTATAAGTGGTTTTTGTTTTAAAATTTAACTTTTTTTTTGCTTTTTACTTGGTGTGTATAAATACTATAGATCGTATAAAGGGCTGCACAAAGTACTTCGAGCAGTTCTGCTTTTTGACGGAAACTGCTGACGTCTACAGAGTACTCCGAATATTTATTTTGATTGCTGAAATTAACTTTTAAAATATTTTATGCTTTTTTTCAAGGGAACGGAGATGTTATCTGTCGCCTTATTAAAGTTTGAAGTTTTATTATATTATTCCTAATGAGTTAGAAAATGTTTTCATAATTTATGCTTGACGAATGATATGTTCTTCTTTTTTTTTTACAAATTTCTACTGATGGAGATTATGCAATACGTTACTAAATATTTGTGTTCTATATGAGCCGCAGCATTACTTTTGAGCGGATGATCTAAGTTTCATATTTTAATATTTTTTCAAGAAGCTCTTTATACAGATTTTGTTCAATTTCTTTGTGATCGCAATAAATATTGAAATGCAACCTAATATTGTTTATACGATGTTATTTCATTTTCTGATCAGAGTATATTAGATAAATATTAATCATTAATTATTTAAATTTCCGTTAAAACGTTAACAGCTTTATATGTAAATGTCAATTATAAAGTTACTTATCATTGCTAGAAAAGTTGCTTTGTGTGTACAATTAATAAACAAACATACAGAGAGTATATTACAAATCACATGATTAAATTCAAACCATTATGAACGGTAATAGATTTCGGTTATTAGATTCATATTACTATACCTTAAATTTAGAATTCTAGAACAGAATAGCTAAAAACACGTATTCAAGAATAATTATAGCTTATTCCGTTGTAACACCATTCGATCATTCCTCTCAAGTATAGGAAAACATTTTAAGTAAAAATACATGCACATTATAATTCAATATATTATATTTTAAAAAACTTAAAAAATCATAAAATCATACAATAGAAAATTTACATAAAGTCTTTTTGAGCATCCTAAAAATATACTAAAGAGTTATAAAAGCAATTAAAAATCAATTTTAATAACGAAAATATTTGAGCATTCTAAAAATATACTAAAAAACTGTAATGTGAAAAGAATTAAAAATTAATTCTCATGATGAAAAAAATATATAAAATTAAATTTCATTTCAAACATATGACGCTGGAAACAGAATTATCAGGATGATATTAGTGACACTAGATATCATTAAAACTATCCTCATTTTGTGCTTCCTGTTTTATCCCTTTTTACGTAATATATCTCTTGAGTATTATATCTCTTATTAATATTATTATTCAACAAACTAATTCACTAATTATCACAGACGCTTTTGAACTAGGAAATAAATGTAAATAAACAAAGTATTATAAAATTCTATTTTGGATCAAATTAAAAATAATACTGAGTAAAAATAACTTACTTAAAAATAATCTGAGATACCTGTAAGTTTGTAACACTTAAGAATTTCATTAGAAAAGAATTGGAAAATAAACTGGTTATAACCAACACATTGCTTTCACGAATCTGGTGATTAAAATGTCATTCTACAGTTTTAGCCTAAATGAGTCGCAGGGTTTCAAAAGACTGTTTATTTACAAGTATACGATGTGCTAAGTCGGCTTATACATTAAAACAGACATTTACTCACCAAATTTCTGGTACACAAATCTGGCGACCAGGGGGGGGGGGGGGGGGTATTAGAGGAACTTCACACTTCACACAGACCAAAATGCACTATAAAGAGATGTGGCAGTTCTATGTTAACTGCCACCCAAGGCCTGCCATCAAGCATGATGATGAGCCACCAGGCGGGGTTTTAAACTCGGGGAGTGTATGTATCTTGTTATCTATCACTGTTCATTGTAGATTATATACCTCTCAATACACACTGTTTAAAACGTGATGAATCAATTGAGATAGTCCTGTATTTTCATCGAACATTGATGATTTAATTATATAAAAATAAATATTTCCGATGATTTCCATGCTTCAATAGTTCTGCAGCAAAACTCTAAAATAATTTTTACAAGAAGTGATACAACGGACAACCCTTATCACTTGAATTCTGAAATCCTATAAAAAGGTAAAACTTCTGAAAATGGTATGTTTTCACACGTCAACAAAGACCACACGGATATAGAGTGTTTCTATTGATATAAATTTTGTTATATGAAAGATATATATAACATGATACATATATATAATGATACATGACATATATACATGCTATATATATATATGATATATATATAACATGATATATGAAGATATTTGAAAAATAAAAGAGTTTAATACTGCCAAGAAAATATGAAGACATCTGATATTTGAAATTGCATAAAGTGACGCAGTATACTAAAATACAGGTTCATGATATCCATATCTACATATGATTCATGACTTTAAAATTAACCACTCAGCATGTTTTCATCGAGAGTCGATAAAACTGAGTTTCTCATTTTCTCTGTTAACGAACTAATTTCCTGGTTTATCAGAGTACTTTTGGTGGCACGCTATAAATCTTAGATTCACTTGAAAAATGTAGTTTTCGGAAGTTGCTCCTTTGTATAAATGCAGTAAATTATCGTAGTATTTCAATACTGCCAATTATATCCAATCTACTCATAAAAAAGACGATGCAACAAAGATTGCACACATTTTAAGAAATGATAGTGCATTTGAAACTTAAATCCTGACTTTTCAATGTATTTTAGTTGTTCAATATTTTTTGAAAAATGTAGTTTTGCGATGTTACTTATTTATATAAATTCGGACGTTACCCGTAGTATTACAGCATTTAGTATCTACCTTTAGATCTAATTTGTACATAGACAGAACTATTTAGCGGAGATTATAAAAATTTTAGGAGATGATAGTACATTTTAAAACGAAAAAAATATTCTATAGATAGAAAAATGTGTTTTTATTTAAAAATACAGCGGTCTCACCCCGAACGAACCAATCGTTTATAACTTTAAACAAACTAAATATATTTGATACAGCGAAACAGCGCCGCAAACTGGCAATATGAAGCAATTAAAGTAATAAAACTTTATAAAAAAATCGCAGTAAAATAAAATCAATACAAAGGACGCGTTTCGAGCTAAAAATGTAACAGCTCGTCATCAGCTACAGTAAACACGTGTCCGTAAGCGGCTAAGCTTGTCCGATTACGGACACGTGTTTACTGTAGCTGATGACGAGCTGTTATATTTTTAGCTCGAAACGCGTCCTTTGTATTGTTTATATTTTATAGTGTTTTTCTACAAAGTTTTATTATTTTAATTAATTATATTTAATATATATTTTAAACAAATTTATAAACTTGCTTTTCGTGAAATGCAATGGATCTTTGAAAATGTCGAAAGCGTATGATGTTTGGTGAATGTAATCAAACCGTACAATCTTTCATTTACAATCGGAAATATGAAACGTCGAGTTCTTCTCTGTTTTATTAAGGATGGTAGCCAATTTTAATATTTCTCGAGGTATGGCTATTTAAGAAAAAAAAATGTCACTCTCAAAGGTCATTTAAACAAGCAATAATTATTAAAGTTATTGAAAAAAGTCCGGACTTCGGTTCCAGAAAAACAACTTCTATTTTTGACTCTATAACTGCATAATGACACCAGTTTCCTATCCATTTAGTTTCTAACTTCTCTCAACTTTTCCCAATCTTTTTAAATCTCCCTCTATATGTTTTAAACATTTTGGGATGACCAATTCGTTAGACATAATGTATGTAATTAAATATTTTTTTAATAAAGAATTTTTCTATGTCCATACAGTAAAAGTATTTCTTTGCAAAAAATATTCTTTCAAAATACATGATAACAATCACAGAGTTGTACTTTTAGTTAAGCTTTTAGTTTATTTTCATCCTATTTAAATTTCAAATTTTTAAGAAACTCTTCTCAGAGAGCATTTACATCTCATAGGTAATTACCATGCCAAATTTCAAGTTGCTATCCCCTTCAGTATCATAAAAATCACTATTTAGAACGTTTTTTAAAATGCATCCGCAAGGTGGTAGGGATGCCGACAGGAAGTAGATCCTTTATTGAGCAAGTGCTATCATCATCAATTTCCAACCATTACTTTTGAAATCGATTGCGTATTTTCTGAGATTGCGTAGAATTCGCCATTTATAACGTTTTTTAGAACTTTTTTCGCGCATTTTCACCCCTTTTAAATTTCGAATTTTTTACGAAATGTTCTTAGAGATCATTCATAGCTTATAAATAACTACCATTCCAAATTCCATGTATCTGGGTCCTTCAGTAACACAAAAATCGCAATTTCGAACTTTTTTAGCTCCTGCATCCCCTTTAGGGGTAGTGGCACCAACATAAAGTGTAGCCTATATTAGAGCAACGGTTGTCACCATTATTTTGACACCATTATATTTGAAATCGGTTTGGGACTTCTTGAGATTGCGTAAAAATCACCATTTAGAACGTTTTTTAAAACGCTTTTTGCGCATTTTCACCCCTTTGAAATTTCGAATTTTTTAATAAATATTCTTAGAGATAATTTATATCTAATAAGGGTCGACCATGCCAAATTCTATGTATCTGGATCCTTCAGTAACACAAAAATCGCAATTTCGAATGGTTTTTGCTTCTGCACCCCATTTAGGGGTTTTTGGCACCGACATAAAATGTAGCCTATGTTGGTGCAAAGGTTCTCACCATTATTTTTGAAATCGGTTTCGTACTTCCTGAAATTGCGTAAAAATCGCCATTTAGAAGGTTTTTCAAAACGCTTTTCGCGCATTTTCACCCCTTTTAATTTCGATTTTTTAAAGAAATGTCCATAGAGATCTATAACCTAGTCCCTACAGTATCTTATATGTAACTACCAGTCCAAACTTCATATTTCTAGGCCCTTCAGCAACCCAAAAATCGCATTTTTAGAACGTTTTTTGCTCCTGCATCCCCTTTTGGCAAGTCGTATGGACATAAGATTAGCCTACGTTCTAAGTTGGACTAACACCATCATTTTGATACCATTACTTTTGGAATCGGTTCGGTAGCTCCAGAGCTTACCTCCTACAAATAAACAATTTTTACCTCTTTTAATATTAGTATAGACAAAATTAAAAGAAATGTATTTTTGTGTTTAGCGTTACAAAAGCTTTCACACGATATACAAAGAAAAGATTTTTTCTTTCACGTAACTTGATTAGCTACTCTACATTTTTCGTAAATATATTTGTGAATGGTTTATCTATACTAATATTATAAAGAAGTAAAATTTGTTTATTAGTAGGAGGTAAGCTCTGGAACTACCGAACCGATTCCAAAAGTAATTGTATCAAAATGATGGTGTTAGTCCCACTTAGAACATGGGCTATATTTTATGTCCGTGCCACTGGCCAAAAGGGGTTGCTGCAGCAAAAAACGTTCTAAAACTACGATTTTTTTTTTACTGATGTGCCTAGAAACACGAAATTTGGAATGGTAGTTACTTAATAGAGATAAATTATCTCTAAGAACATGTCTTAAAAAATTCGAAATTTAAAAGGAGTGAAAATGCGCAAAAAATGTTCTAAAAACGTTCTAAATTGCGATTTCTACGCAATATTAGACAGTACCGATTCATTAAAAAAAAAATGGTGTGAAAACGATGCCCTCGCTCCAACATAGGCAATATTTTGTGTCGGTGCCACTACCCCAAAGGGGGTACAGGAGCACAAAACGTTCTAAATTTCGTTTCTTGTGATACTGCAGGTGCTAGCAACTTGAAATCAGGCATGGTAGTTACTTATATGATATAAATTATCTCTAAGAACATTTCTTTAAAAATTCGAAATTTAAAAGGGGTGCAAATTCGCAAAAAGCGTTCTAAAATATGTTCTAATTGCGATTTCTACGCAATCTCAGGAAGTACCAAACAGATTTCAAAAGTAATGGTTGGAAATTTATGATGATAGACCTTGCTCCAACATAGGATCTATTTCATGTCGGCGTCACTACCATATAGGGGTTGCAGAAGCAAAAAACGTTCTAAATTGTGATTTTTGTGTTACTGAATTTGGCATGGTAATTACTTATGATATGCAAGCGTTCACTGAGAACAGTTTCTTATAAATTGGAAATTTAAAAGGGATGAAAATGAACGAAAAGCGTTCTAAAAACGTTCTAAATTGCGATTTCTACACTAACTCAGGAAATATAAAGCGATTTCAGAAGTAATGTTTTCAAATTGATGGTGACAGTCCCCGCTCCAACATAGCCTATATTTTAAGTTGTTACTAGCACCCGAGGGTTACAAGAGCAAAAAATGGTCTAAATTGCGCTTTTTGTGTTAAAGAAGTGGTCTAACATTTTAAATTTGGAATGGTAATTACTTCAAAGATTCAGATGCTTTCTAAGAATTATCGAAAGAAAATTCCAAATTTAAAAGGACTAAGTGAGCGAAAAACGTTCTATATTCGTTCTAAATCACGATTTTTATCCAATCGTATGAAATACGAAGCCGAATTCAAACATAATGGTTGCAAATTGATGTTGATAGAACCTGCTCAAACATAAGCTATATTTTATGTCGGTGCCACAACCGCTAGAGGGTTGCAGGAGCAAAAAACTTTCTAAATTGCGATTTCTGCGGTACTGAAGAGGCTAGAAACTTTAAATATAGCACGGTAGTTACTTATAAAATATAAATGTTACGTTGCTGTTACTACCACCTGGGGGTCACAAGAGCAAAAATGTTCTAAATAGCGTTTTGTGTAGTACTGGGGGGGGGGGGGGCTAACATTTTAAATTTGGAATGGTAATTACTTCAAAGATTCAGATGCTTTTTAAGAATTGTCGAAAGAAAATTCATTCTTTTGACATTCCGATTTCAAACATAATGGTTGCAAATTCAGGGTGATAGAACCTGCTCAAACATAAGCTGTATTTTATGTCGGTGCCACAACTTCTTGAGGGTTGTAGGAGCAAAAAAATTTCTAAATTGCTATTTCTGCGGTACTGAAGAGGCTAGAAACTTTAAATATAGCACGGTAGTTATTTATAAAATATAAATATCTTCTAAGAACAGTCGAAAGTTAATTCTAAATTAAAAAGGGGTGAAGCGAAGGGAAGGAGAGAGAAGCATTCTAAAAGTGTCCTAAATTACGATTGCTATGGAATCTCGGAAAATATTAAACCGATTACAGAAGTTATTGGTTGCGAATCAAGGATGATAGTCCCTGATCCTACACGGGCTATATTTTATGCCGGTTTCACTATCCCCTGGTTCGCAGGTATAAGAAAAAGTAATGGTTGGAAATTGATGATGATAGACCTTGCTCCAACATAGGATCTATTTCATGTCGGGGTCACTACCATATAGGGGTTGCAGAAGCAAAAAACGTTCTAAATTGCGATTTTTGTGTTACTGAATTTGGCATGGTAATTACTTATGATATGCAAGCGTTCACTGAGAGCAGTTTCTTAAAAATTGGAAATTTAAAAGGGGTGAAAATGAACGAAAAGCGTTCTAAACACGGTCTAAATTGCGATTTCTACACTATCTCAGGAAATATAAAGCGATTTCAGAAGTAATGTTTTCAAATTGATGGTGACAGTCCCCGCTCCAACATAGCCTATATTTTAAGTTGTTGTTACTAGCACCTGAGGGTTACAAGAGCAAAAAATGTTCTAAATTGCGTTTTTTGTGTTAAAGAAGTGGTCTAACATTTTAAATTTGGAATGGTAATTACTTCAAAGATTCAGATGCTTTCTAAGAATTATCGAAAGAAAATTCCAAATTTAAAAGGACTAAGTGAGCGAAAAGCGTTCTATATGCGTTCTAAATCACGATTTTTATCCAATCGTATGAAATACGAAGCCGATTTCAAACATAATGGTTGCAAATTGATGTTGATAGAACCTGCTCAAACATAAGCTATATTTTATGTCGGTGTCACAACCGCTAGATGGTTGCAGGAGCAAAAAACTTTCTAAATTGCGATTTCTGCGGTACTGAAGAGGCTAGAAACTTTAAATATAGCACGGTAGTTACTTATAAAATATAAATGTTACGTTTCTGTTACTACCACCTGGGGGTCACAAGAGCAAAAATGTTCTAAATACCGTTTTTTGTAGTACTGGGGGGGGGGGGGTCTAACATTTTAAATTTGGAATGGTAATTACTTCAAAGATTCAGATGCTTTTTAAGAATTGTCGAAAGAAAATTCATTCTTTTGACATTCCGATTTCAAACATAATGGTTGCAAATTGAGGGTGATAGAACCTGCTCAAACATAAGCTGTATTTTATGTCGGTGCCACAACTTCTTGAGGGTTGTAGGAGCAAAAAAAATTCTAAATTGCTATTTCTGCGGTACTGAAGAGGCTAGAAACTTTAAATATAGCACGGTAGTTATTTATAAAATATAAATATCTTCTAAGAACAGTCGAAAGTTAATTCTAAATTAAAAAGGGGTGAAGCGAAGGGAAGGAGAGAGAAGCATTCTAAAAGTGTCCTAAATTACGATTGCTATGGAATCTCGGAAAATATTAAACCGATTACAGAAGTTATTGGTTGCGAATCAAGGATGATAGGCCCTGATCCTACACGGGCTATATTTTATGCCGGTGTCACTATCACCTGGTTCGCAGGTATAAGAAAGCTTTTAAAAACACCTAAATTCCGTTTTCTATAGAATATTAGGAAATTCCAAACGATTCAACGTTAAATTTGGTAAATTAATGGTGAAACTCTTAGTTTCAACATTTTTCGAGACGTTCTGTTTCAACTCTGTTTCGGCGTTTTATGTTGGATATATTATGTTTCGATATATTATATTGTCTTCGTGAAGTAAAAACTGCATCATGCGATGGATTAAAATTCTTACGTTTTATTAATGTTCAATATATTTTATCCAAACCAGAAAAATTAAATAGGTTAGTTATTTTAAATGAAACTTATTCAACTTGCTTTGAGGTTAAAGTAAGGTATTTTAAATCATAAAAGACAGTTGCTGAAGTCAACTGTTTGATGAAATGGGAACACCGTCCTAAGTACGTGGAATTTAGCGGTAGCAAACGACAGAAGGTTCCACCTGAGGAAACATAGCATAAAAAAGTTAAATTGTTTTAGAACTCATTTAAAGATTTAAAAAAAAGTTCAGTTTTGTTCTACATGATGGATTTTCTAAAAAGGTTGCAATAGGTTTAAATTGTCAGTTTTCGGAAGTAAGTATAGGAAATGGCAGTGGCAAAACTATTCAAAATAAGATAAGAAAGAACATTATTCTAAAGAAATAATCCTGCTAATTATAATGAAAGCATACATTTAATATCACAAACTTTCATGAGTGAATCAAATGTGACACGCAATTTATTCTTAAAAAATAGAAAACACAGAATAAAATGATTGTTATCATTAGAAACGTCATACAGAGAATTTTCTATTACTTTTACTTGCAAGATTTAACCCTTAAATGCCGAATGTTGCTTTTGGGCAACACACCGAATTTAGGTTCCTAAAATACTATTAGAATAATATTGAATCTATAATGCCTAATGTTGCCAATAAAATACATTCTGGAAATATTATTAAATCAATATTCAATATTTAGATGGCAACACTTGTGCTGTTTAAGAATAAAGATAGATTTATTTTTTCAATTGCTGATACATGTTCTTTTTGTTTTGTTTGGAAGCTTGCGAAATACCCTATTTTGTTCTGCAGTGAGCAAGTAAAATTTATTTCTTATCATAGTTCTTAAAATTCTTGTAATGTATAAATATGTGGGTCTATAGCCTATATTACTTCAGCTAATTTGTACATTCCACGTTCCATAGTGTACGAGTAAAATGTCTGTGACAGACAGACAGAAACAGGTGATCTTATAATGGTTTCGTTTTACTTTTTAAGTACGGAACCCTAAAAGAAAAAAAAAAACGATTACTTTAAGGAATTTGAGTTCCAACTGTCTTTAAGTATTACATTTCAATAAAAGGATTGAATAGCAAACTGAGAACGGTTAGTTGGAAGTCAGGCTGCAAAAAATCCGACACAGGTGTTATGCCTAGGAGAACGTGTATTTCGGTTAAATAAATGTAATAGAAAGCAAATCAAGTTATATCTTTTTATCATTATCCTTCAGTAAGCATAACTGTTGTGTCTAATTATTTAATACTTTTTTTGGCCTTTTGCTAAAGTCAATAGTTTAAATTAAAGTTTTCAGAATAATTGTGTTATTATACTTTTATACTACGGTCTTAAAGACATATGAAGTTGGAATCAAAATATATTGTTTATTTAAAAAAAATTATGCCAATTATTTATGCAGTTTTATATTTTTGTACAGTCGTGGAAAAAAAGAAGTAGATACCCCTTACTAACTCTGCAAAAAATTATCGTAGAAGAAAGTTACTGGTACCATACGATTGGTAATAAAGTTTAATTTTAAATGATGTATATAAAATTTGCTTAGGGTGACATCTACACATTAAAACGAATCATAACTTTGTTTTTTTCAATAGCAGTACACAATTCTGGCAGCATAAATGAACTCCACAACCTTCAATTAGCCTAAAAACAATTTTTTATGAAATTCATACTATTTCCGAGAAATTAATTATTTTAAAACGAGCGTATTTTAGGGGCTGTATCCAATTTGAAGTTCGGTACTCGATCGCTGACCGAGAGAGGCCCCCATTCTTGATAAAGGCATCTTAAGCGCCACTCAAGCAGTCATTGAAGACTGCTAGATTACAGGATAGCATAAGAAATTTTAAAATATCTAATCACTTCTATCATAGATTTAAACTATTATTTTGACGTTTTTTAAGCATAATTTGAAAACTACATGGAAGAAAAATCTGAAATTTCGTATTTCCATAAAGTAGGACTTAATAAATCTAAATCCATCAAAAAAATGCCTGCCGTCCCGGCCTACAGGCAGAGATAGATTTCGAAGTTAAGTATACTAATTACACCAACAAAAGCTAAATCATGATTAGAGATAAACCAACTTTAACGATATTTTTTGGTCGCTTTTGACGAGCTTTTATTTCATTTTTATATAAGAGCTGGTTTTATCAGAATCCTGTTAAAGCGGTATTAAAAAAATATACATTTCCATGCTCAACAACTCGAAGCATAAGAAATTTCAAACTATCTTGTCACTTCTATCATAGATGTAAACTATCATTTTGCCGTTTTTTAAGCATAATTTGAAAACTACTTAGTAAAAAAAAATCTAAAATTTCGGATTTCCATAAAGTAGGACTTAATAAATATAAATCCATCAAAATAATCCCTGCCGGCCCGGCCTACATGCAGAAGTAGCTTTCGAAGTTAAGTATACTAATTACAGCAACAGAAACTAAATCATGATTAGAGATAAACCAACTTTAACAATTTTATCTGGTCGCTTTTGACGAGTTTTTATTTCATTTTTATATAAGAGATGGTTTTATCAGAATCCTGTTAAAGCAGTATTAAAAAATATACATTTCCATGCTCAACAACTCGAAGCATAAGAAATTTCAAAATATCTTGTCACTTCTATCATAGATGTAAATTATCATTTTGCATTAGCCAAAGCGGGGTCACTTTTCTAAATTTTGCGGTGTCTTCATGCTTCATGTAATTTTGCTTCATGTGACTATGTCACATGTGCAAAGCATGAGTGCATAGACAGTTGCATAACATGAATAAGTATGGCAGGCTTTTCCAACATTATGCAAGAGGGGGGCCGCAAAAGTTAGAAACCCCCCTCTTTTTTGTCTACTATCGCGCCTGCTGGAATACACCCTGCCACCCCCTCTTTGAAATACCATTTGCAGAATTACGTTACTATATAGAAAAGGACTAATAAAAGTGCCTATATAGAAAATGACTAATAAAATGTAGCGATTTCACAAGTTTCACTCAATTATTTCTATGTGAGGGCAAAAACTTATTGATATCCCCTCGTATCATTCTCACTTAACGCATTCATTTCATGAAATGTTTTTTTCATGTCAACTAAAAACTCGCATGTTTTAAACATTGGCCTATCTTATTAGGACAAAATTTTATGCATATAAAGTTATTAATTACGACCCAATAATAAAAATTTCCTTTTTCTATATTTATCACAAATTTAGGTACCGATAGCGCAAATATTTTTCACAATTTTATATTTATAAAAACATTAACAGTTTCTTGTATGAATGCTTTTTATACTATCTTTACAAAAATAAATATTTGATGCTATGTAAGTAATCTAAAATCGACAATAATATTACAAAAAATATGCTTGAATGTTCATTAAAAACATTGATGTTCATTATTCTTAAAATTGGTGATCAAAGCACACACATTACACCTTTTTGAATCAACTTCACAGACGCGATACAAATCTCATTTTAATTATTAAAGGCAAAGTACATAATAATATTTACTTTCTGTGTATTTAGTTTCCAGCATTTAGTGATATAAATAAAAAAACACTTTACAATTATCGTCTAATTATTAACGTCTTTGATTTTGGACATTCCAAATTAGAATATTTATCATAATAATTCCATCAACTAAACTATGCTGACGTCATTTATAAAATGAATACGTACTCAAAAGTGGAACATGGCTCACGTTGTGCCTGTGAAAGCCACATGGTGCAATATATAGCATTTATTGACAGGTTCCGCTTATGTACAGGGTGAACATAAAGTCCCAGGCCATTTTGCAGAAATAATTAATGCATGAATTTTATATTACAGGTGAATAATACTCCGAGAATATGGTAACAACAAAAGAAGAATGAATTGCGGTTATAGCGGCACGTTTGCGTAGTCAGACATTCGAGGATGTCAGTGAGACGTTCCGTAGAAAATTTAGAAGAGAGGCTCCAACACGAAGAAATATCCAAAAAATGGTTGTTCAGAGGTACAGATACTGCAGTTATGACGGTTCACAGTTTCAAAGATATGGAATGTCGCTTCGTCACTGAACAGGATGTTATCAATTAATCCGTCCTGTTCTGCAGCCTGGCAGAGATCGTAGCACAAGGCTTTCTGTGCAGCGTAATCATCAGGATCCAGTTTGTGGAGAACCTGGGCATGGTACGCTTTCTTTTTTAAAGTGTAGTGCAGAACTTTCCTGACAGACGATTGACGTATCACAAGTTCACGACTCAGGCGGCGAGTTGAGGCATCGGGACTACGCTTAATGACTTCACGGATATTCGCTACTGTTTCAGTTAACATCGATGATCGGCCTGTACGTTTCTCATCGAGTACAGATCCGGTGCGCAAAAATTTGTTCACCAGTTTTCGGATATTTCCTCGTGTTGGACTATCTTTTCCAAATTTTCTACGGAACATCTCCAAGACCTCCTCGAATATCTGACCACACAAACTTGCCGCTACAACCGCAATTCTTTCCTCTGTTATTAACATATCCTCGGAATATCATTTGCCTGTAATATAAAATTCATGCGTTAATTATTTCTGCAAAATGAGCTAGGACTTTATGTTCACCTTGTATAAAAATGCAAGGAGCTTACACTTCTTGGAATTCCGAAAGAGTCTGGCTTTAATAATTATAAATAGAAAAATTCTATATAACTTTTAAAACGAGCAGTCTGGTGCTAAAAATTTCAATATTTTTGCATGATTAAATAAAGAAATACATTCTTTTAAAATTTGCTGTAATGAAAGGCATCCTAAAACTGTCGTGAATATGTTAAAGTATCAGATATCTAGATATTTTTGTAAGTTGGGAGTTAAAATCGATTTAGATGAACGCTTTAAATTTTGATTTACAATATTCCCTTAAACACGTTCACATTTCAAAAATTCCTTAGACAGTAATAAATTACTGTGTCCTGAGTCAGATTTGAATCACATGTCAAAGTGTCATATTTGTTCCAGCAAAAGCAAAAGACTAGTTTCATTTAAAAAAAAAGGAAATTCGTGCTACAAAATATCTGAGCATACACCTTTATTTCATACAATTCGTCAAAGCTAAAAAGTGTGTGCTTGTTTGTGCTTGTATATTTATCTATATACATGCATCTTCGATAATAGTTCCATAATGCAGTACATAGCGAATTGGTATATTTTAACGACAATGTTTTTTTACACAGTTTTAACTTCATTGTTCTTAATTTGATACAGTTGCAATCGCATTGTTTCTAAAATCGTTTAGATGTTTCTGTTTCAAAATGTAGATGGATAGACTACATATTTAAATTAGATTTTTTTAAAGCCAATTTATGATTTAAAAAAATAAATAAACAAATAAAAAAAAAAAAAAAAAAAAAAAAAAAAAAAACATCTGTAATCATATCTATAGTTTATTGGTATCGTTATTATTTTTTTAACTGATGATTGAAAATTATTTCATAAAAAAATGGCAAATTGAGATAGAATTTTCCTACAAATTACTTTTGAAAAACAGTTCGTTTTTTTATTCGACGGTGTAAAAATTAAAGTTGTTAGACGCTTAGAAGTTTAAAAAAATACAATAAAATAAAGTTGATAACACAGGTCTATTCGAAATGTCAGCGTTACTCCCTGGTATGTTTTTGATTCATAATATAGCTATACAATTTTATAAAATAATAAACATCTTTCATAAAATTAATCAAAAATACGCACCGGAAATATATTTCAAATAAAAGTATATTTAATATTAAAATTTTGAGAAAGTTACACCAAGGGTAGATATTCTCTACGTTCGTTCAAGTCAACGTCCTGTCGTTATAGATGGACTGTATGTAAAAATGACAGCAGTGCGGAGCAATTGAATTAGTGACGCTGTTTTAACTTAGCGATTCATATGGGATGATCCCACTTGTTCAAAATTCGCTGATACCACCAATGATTTAGTTTACACTATTTTTTTTTCATTTTCCGATAACTGGAAGAAAGATGCAACACATGATGGTCATTTTAATTTTCCTTAAGTTTTGGACGTATATCTAAATTTTCATTATTTTTTTGAGGGGAAAAATTAGAATATATTTTACAAAGTGACTAAAAATATATAAATAATATATTATGTTTATATACAAACTATTTTTTTATATCAACAATTTGCAACACGTAGTTTAAAAAAATGTTTCTCAGATCTCTGAATTTTATTCCTGAAGCACAGTTAAATGTACTTTGTACCTTTAATTATTAGTATGCATAGATAAACATGGATTTTTCAATGCTTTTTTTTATTCTGTTGTTTCTTTTATTCATGGAATTTAAATGCCATTATCAGTTTGCATTTTTTTGTTATTGTTGCGTGACTTGCCTTTTCTTAACAAGCGTTTTACAAACTAAATCCTCATTTCATGTCATGAAGGATTAATGCAATAAATAAGGATTAGCCATACAAAATTTCAGTGAGTCTGGTAATAAGACATTATGAATAAATTGACACAATAATAATAATAATAAATAATAAAAAAAAAAAAAAACGGGGATTTTTTTTTCATGATTCCAAACGAACTCTATATATATTTTCATTTCAAAGTTTCTAAAATATTTTTTTTTTTAAATTTCAAATTAATACTCGTATATCATGCCATATACGAGTAAAATATTATTAGAATAATAATTCTTATAATTATTTAATATAGGAATTAGATGCATTTTTCTTTACAAAGAGATTAGAAAAAATTCAGTTAATAGTATATTAGTATATTTTAAGTCTCTCTGTGCCAAACTTGTGATTGTTTATTTTGTTTTTACTTTCTTTTTTATTCAGAAAAATTAATGCAATCACTTTGCGGCGTGCTTTTTTTTTTTTTCAGACAAGAATTTAAATTAATTATTTTTCTGCTTTTTATATTTGAAAGGAATGCGTTCCGAATATTTAAATGTGGGAACTCACAAAATTAAAATTCGTATTGGTATATGAGGTAACACCTCATCAAAAGGATGGATTCAGTGTTTGAAACAAGATGATAATACAGTATAACCTGAAAAATCCGGCATCGTCGAACCGAAATTAAGCCGGATTTCTGAAAGAATATCTAAAGTGCTTCCGCAATTCTTAATAGTGTCTTTATTCATAATTTAATTCATAACAAATTGATACATATGTGAAAAAAAAGAGAAAATTAAACATTAAAAAAATTACTTTAATCGATATTTACTATTTTACAAAAAAAAAAATCTAATAAACAATGAAGTCATTTCTTCTCATGAAATGAGGACTAAGAATGGAAAACACTGAAACTCCAAAAGAGCGAAAAAATTGTGAAATCACATTATTTTCCACAAAAAAAAAAAAAAAAAAAAAAAAAAAAAAAACGACTTTTTGGTACTTTGAGTGTTTTTTATTTTTAGCTCTCAATCTCAATTTCCGAAACATCAGTATCGTTTTTCTTTCGTTTATCGTATCTTATGTTTACATTCCAGAGTATTAAACAATAATTTGATTCAAATATATGGAAAGGAAACTTAATGCCACACGAAACTACATAAGGTAAAGTGGGGACAGACGCTGCGGTGGGACAGATGCCTCGGAGATTGTGTGGGTGATACTATCTCTCCCTAGACCAATTTAAGAAGTTCGTACTGTTCCTCTGTGCTGTGTGTTGTATTGTATGCTTTTCCACCACTTAATTGTCAATATCTACATATTTGTGCCAGTTTTGATGACTCAATCCTGCATTGTAAGTTGCTAAAATTATTCTAATAAAGTTTTATTACATATTTTAAGACAAATAAACAGAGATTTCATCCTAAAGCCGATTGCAACTGAAGACTAGAACCTCGATTAATACACACATGTCCTTGCTTTTCTCTCGCATGGCTCACATGCCACAAAATTGTGCCGCGGTATCTTACCCGCCACTATGGGACAGATGCCGCACCGGTGTTGAGTGGCATATGTCGGAAAATATATTTTTGTTTTTCGGTTCCAAAAATTGTCACTGAGATTTAAGTAGAACTTACATTTAAATGAACATATATTATCGCATTCTGCTACTTATCAAAATATTCTCAGCGACAATGTTGGTTGTGTGTGAATAAGGAAAACGTAGGCAGCTTACAGTTCTCACCATCTAAACTATTAATCAGAATATATCCTATCCCAATGGTCAAAAGACTTATACAGCCAAGTAAGAGAAAGCTAAAGGATGCAAATATTACAAGCACAGAGTTTATAAACAAGAAAAAAGAAGAAGGAAATAAAGAGCAAAAGAAACTAGAAAGCGTCAAAGAACAACAGCTGGGCGGGAGTAAAATATGTAAAAAAAGGAAGCTCAAGATCAACTAGAAAACACCTTACTTGAGGAAGAAACTAAAATATTAGTTATATTCCGACAATGAGTTAATTGTTCCTCTTATGGATTCTGGTGGCAGTATTGGATATGAAATTGATGACTGAATTTGCTTAGTGTCTGGAGTCTTATCAAGAAACAAAGTCTAAAGCGAGCAGGATTCAGTGCATCAAATTCAATCGACAGCTGCAAGAAAAAGGCTCACTTTACTTTTTCAACGGGAAGTGTGGTGAATGGTTGTGGGCAAATGGAAATACAAAATCAAAGAATAAGAAGAAAGACTTAAAATAGACAGACTAGGGCCTTAATAGAATAGAACTAATACTTACAATTAAGAACAAACTACAAGACCTGTTCACCTGGATGTAAACCAGTGATTTATATATTTTCTGTAATTATACTGTCTATTGTTTCCAGTAATTATGCTATCCATTTATGTAATTTCAAATGCTTTTCTTTCCATTTTCCTTTTCTGTCTTAAGTTGTATTTATAGAGTTTACACTTTTGTATTTTCGTTAAACTTTTCACAGTTTAGTGATATATATAATTAACATTTCTGTTATTTATTTTAATTTAAGTAGTTTGAGAAATTAAAAATGTGATTTGCTTGCGAAAAATAAACAGCCTAACTTTTTTATCCATGCGGCATTTTAACCAGCACATAAAAAATTATGTTAAAAAATGACGTTTGGAAAAATAATTGTGCCTACTTTATTAAGAAGGTTCTAAGTTATTTAACATAGAAATTAAATTCTAAAGAGTTCGATTAATGATTTTTGATATTTAGTTTGTTGTTTTTTGCCTTATTGTACATTTTACAAGAAGAAGAGTAAAACTGCGGAATCTGTCCCCAATTTACCCTATGGATTAAATAAAGCAAAATATATATATATATATATATACATTCTTAATTTCGATTTAACTTGTTTTTAATTTTCATTTTTCAACTTATAGATAACGATACAGCTTACAAAATCATGAGCAGTTTTCTTAGTTTCTTCTTACGTTAGCTACTTCATCTAGATTTAACCTATGTTAATATATACAAGTTGAAAATTGCACGTCAAACGTGGCAAATGAGAAGCGCTCGTACTATGACTAGTTTTATGAATATTTTTTGCACGTATAGCTTACTGAATATACATTTTAGCCACTTCATCAATATCAATTTCATTCTGTTTGAAAGGCTGTAACATCATAAAAATGCACTTGAAATAATTTTTTCCCATAGGCCGTAATGTTACAGAAAACTTTTGACTGTCCTTGTAATTAAACTATATATCCGATTTTCATAAAATTTGAAATGATTCGACAAAATGTAACAACAATTATATATTTAAAATGTCAGGCCATTCGGTTGGGTAGTTTTTACTCTGTTAAATGCGTACGGACAGACAGAGAGACAGATAGGTGTTTTTGACGAGTTTGGAAAAAATAGGGTGTCCCGGGGTCACCGGAAGATAAAATTTGATTTCGAAAAACGGCAGAGTTTTATTAATGAGGACCATACAAAAGTTTTGCACGGTATTACATTTTGATTTACCGATTTTGAGTTTTTTTACTCCACCCTAATATACAGTAGTATAATACATAATATATAGTAATACTAGGGGGCAGAGCCCCCTGCAAGCTACGCTCGCCAACCCCCGTTCAGTTACCTAAAAAAAACGCCAATCTGATCGGTTTTAAAAATATTATAGAAGAATTATACTGAAAAAAGCTGTGCAAATCTCCCTGTAAACGGTTTTAAATTCAATTTCCTTTGATTTCAAAAATGTAAGGCCGAATCAGTTGCTGTTAAGACATCCAATGGTTGTTTTCGTGTTTGATTAAAGAGGATCAGTTAAACATTTGAAAAGAAGCTAAAATAAAATGAATTAAGTGTACAGAGTCTTTGTCTCCTTGTATTTTAAAACAATTTCTATAACAATAGCCTAAGTCATGTGAATATCATCAACAGTTCCGGGCGAACTACTTCGATTTGTATATTCCTGGTGCCATTTTGGTACTTTAATGTTAGCCAGGTACAGGTGATAAGTCGCCAAATATTATTATATCGCCATCATTCCATCTATATTATAATAGTCCAAGTCATGTAACTGCCATAAATAAAGACACTCTGATCCCTTCGCTTTTCATATGAAAGTTTGACCCAGATGTCATATACGGCCCCATATTGGCGCGATTTTTTTCCGACGCTAATTTGGGGAAAATATCAACAGCATAAACAACAACATCCGGCTTACCAAATCAAGCAAAATAACGATACTATGGCGCCAGTTAAGTACCCGTTGCAGATATGGCATTGGCGTCAGAAAAAAATCGCGACAATATTGGTCCGTATATGACATCTGTGCCGAAAGTTTTCCCTTTTGATTAAAAAATCAAATTTCTTTTTCGAATAAAACTACATAAAAGTTTCAATGGTCGCAAAAAATTCTTGGTACTGTTATGCTAGCCGGGTGCAAATCTCGCCAATAGCTATTTTTCAACTCGCAAGTTAGCATTTTTTTTTTCGAGTGGTAAATTAAAACATTGCTTTGAAGTTGAAATTAAATGTCATCGTTTGTTACATCATTTAATATCTGGCCAGATGTCACATACGTGTTTGGCGGGATTTTTTTAACGAAAATTTGGCGAAAACCTCGTTTTCGAATACCAGTTACATATGTATTTTTGGTACTACTGAGTTATCCCGTCGACCAAAAATCTATCACCAAACTATAAGATTAAATACCAATAATGGTTGATCGTAAATGTCATATTCACTTGACATTAAGCAAGTTATACGTCTTTACGTCAGCAAGTGATTTTTATTTCGACGTTTTATTTGTATATTTATTAATGTTATACTATTTTCTTTGTTCTTTCGTTATTTAAAGTAAAAATTATTTCAATTTGTATAATATGGCGAGTGGTTTGGCGATTTATATAATTTGGCGAAATGGGTCGACGGAATAACTAAGTAGTACCGTATTTTTTAATTATTTTCTATTATTTTTTAAAGGAAAATAACAAAAAGCAAATAATTAACTATAGAACAAAACATTTTATGTAATTTAAAAACAGAAAATAAAGTAAATAAACATTTGTTATTAAATAAACAACAATAGCCGGGTTACCATGTCAACCAAAATAATGCCATTTTGGCGCCAATTAGGTACCCCGGTGCGTATATGACATCTGTGCCTAATATTTTACTTTTCATTTCGTTTAAAAAAAATAAAGAAATGAAAGTCATTTATTTTAAATGTTTCAGTTTGTATTAAATAAAATTATAATGAAATACAAATTGAATTATGAAGAAAAGTAACATGATACATTTCTTAGCGTACATTTAAGGGAGGCCAAACTTTTCGCCAAATTAGTTTAAAATAGTAACCTTTT
Organism: Maratus speciosus; assembly: GCA_963932465.1. Lineage (NCBI taxonomy): Eukaryota > Metazoa > Arthropoda > Arachnida > Araneae > Salticidae > Maratus > Maratus speciosus. Next base: position 45,397 of record CAWVRF010000371.1, read on the forward strand.
CTAAAATCTGAAAAAAAATATCTGTTTGATTAAAATTTGAGTTGCCATCATTAGAAAAATGTATATAAAATTTGAAAAAAATTAATATTTCGAAAACTGATTCGAATTTAAATATTCTAATACCAGTTTTGAAATCTGCGGATCAATATTGATTTTTGGTGTTAATTTCATCGCAAAGTATTCCATATTTTGGCAGAAATCGCCGTGAAACATAATCAGTTGTTTAATCAGTCGATTCATACTTCCATTGCATACTTCCGTTTCATAAATTCGTTTCATTAGGATTTTATATATATAGGGTAGATAATAAAAAGAATATATACTATGTACTGTAAAACGATCTTTCATTTCACTGTAATTTATATTGGCCTTTGTTATTAAAATAAGGCATTATCGTTTTTGATTTGATTTTTGCTCGTATATATCCGTACCTTGTTTCTACATATATCACTGCTAATGATGCTTCAATAACTAATTTCAAGCATCTGTCAACTGCTTGAATATGACACGGAAACTTGGGTAATTTAAAAGATGGGACTTCCGATATTTTTATGACAACTTCAGCTCTCTTGATGCCCTCCTAAGAATAGGGGGTGATGCAATTTCGCATTCATGCCAGACAATAATGTCAATATTGTCTGCAGCATTGAAGTTCAATATTGGTAAATAAAACTGCCTTATTGTTGAAAATTACATTTCCTTGTCTTCAATGTTCTATGATATCCATGTTATCGAACATTGTTTCTTTCATCAGTTATCATTCCTAGTAAAATATTTCCTGGCTGCAGAATTATGCGCTTGGTTGAATAACGGGATCGACAATCTTCTATCCAAATCGGCCATCAAATAACGAGACAACTTAATTGTTTTAAAAAACATTTTGAGCTCCACTTTTGCAGGAAGAAACTTTCTTAATGTGAAACTATATAGGCGCTTATGCTTTCATTACAAATTCAGCCATAGAATTTGGATTTTGGGAAGGATTCGGACTTCCAATGGAGAGTCTAAGTAGTCGATAGGCAGTTATCAACCATCTGCAGTGGAACATTTTTCCTGGATTACAATTTACTACACTTAAGGAGCATTTGCCAGATGAAACTGCTTAAAACATGTCATAAAAATAATTTTGGTCTGTACTTTACTCCCATGATCATTTTTGGGAGACAAGAGCACATTTTTTTTTTAATTCCACAACTGTTTCTTGTTCACATTGATCCAGCGATTTTCCATTATGTCCAGAAGAGGATTGTTTGCCGGTAGTTTGTCCATAGAATTTAGAAAATAAATGACGCACTGGCAATTCGTTTGCATGAAGCTGACATATTAACCACTGCAAGGGACGACTAATCTTTGATTCAAATAATCTAATAGCGTCATTCTTTCTTACAGTGTTTACAACTGTTCAGTCACAGCCTATAGCCATAAATTTTTCAAGTTTTGGGTTGTTTTCAGTGCACTATTTTAAAACGCTTTTTGCAATATGCTTTCCTGATCCTGAAGATTATGTAATGTGTCCCACATACATTAAATTTGGCTCTTGAAAGAGAGATACGTGCTCTTCAGTTATAGTCCGATAGTAATCTATGTCCAATTTTCTCTTGATGAAGTGTTTTACATTTTCTTCCATGCAAATACACACTTTCTATTCCTACTTCTAAAGGTTTCAGATAATCTTTTTTAGCACATTCTCAATTTTTTTTTTTCGTTTTCCTCATACAATGCTTCTGTCAATTATATGTAATTAATCGTTTTCTGTTACAATACAACATTTTGTAGAACTTAAGAAGCTATTGCTGCCACGCATTTATCTGAGACCCTTGAAACCGTAGGCAGATTTGATCTCATTTGTATTCGTGACTATTCTTTAGAAGTAGATGCTTGTGATACGGATAATAATTTTTCACATCCTGATGAAGTTCTACTACATCTTTCTTCATCACCACTGTCACAGTACATAATTGTACTGTCTTGATTAGCAGCAAAATATAAACTTGCCTTTTCAGCTCTCATCCAGACCGCTGTTTTCCTGTCTTCTTTTTGTCGCAATATCCTTGTCTCGGCTTTAACGAGCGTACTAATAACTATCTTTCTTGTTGACCTTTGGTCAAGAAGAAATGTTTGTTCTTTTAAAGACACCTTATTTGATTTTTCATAAGTACACTTAGGAATTGGCTTGCATTTGCACGCTAAAATATATATTTCGCTAAAATGTATATTTCGCTAAAATGTCTATCGAAAATTCTTCGTATAATTACCATTTTTGTTTTGATTTGGGGAATCCAATAAGCTTCTAGTAATCAGAAAAAAATTTCTATATCATTCAATCCCCTCCGTATTGATCATTCATCGATCAATACGCCTCCGGGAGCACCAAATAGGGAACATTCCACTGCATTTCTAGAAATGATAATATCCGGTTCGCCTACACTCGCTCTCATTTTATCTCTAAAAATGAGAAAAAAAATTGTAAAATTCAATAAAACGTTTCAAATATCTTAAAATACGGACTTAAAGTTTTAAAATGGCAAAGGATGTTAAACTAAACATTTTAAATATAAAAAATGTCAAGCGTGATTAACAAAATCCCTGTGATTGTATAATGTATGGTAAGAATCTATTGTGTGAAACAATGAAAATATAAAGACTCTGGTAGAGACCTGAAGAAGGTTTTCAAAATTCATGCAATTTTGCACCTATATTAAAGGTGCATCCTTTAGTTTGCACCTATATATAAATGGCAACTTTTGGCTGCTATCCGAAATCAAAATTTCAACTTTCGTTTTTTCACTCCACCCTACTGTACAGATCCTTATCTCATGCTATATTCAAATTAATATTCAGTTTACATAATAATATACACATTACAAAATATGCAGGTAATATGGTTAAAAAAACACAAATGAGAAACTAAAACATTATATGTAACTAGGTACAGAAATCTCACATGTGGGTAAAAGACGACCTTGCCACAAGTCAACAACAGGATTAGCAGTATCAACCAGAATGTCAGGAGGTTGCTGTACCGGTAAAAATCGGCACAAATTGATCCTGATACAAATTGGGGGAAATAAAACAAGACGATTATATGAATTAAAGAGACATTTTCACCATAATATAGAGGTACAGATGCACTCCACGAGACGGCCACGATCAATTGGCTCGAGGGCTCTATAAGTCTCCTGGCTCTGGACATATCCGTATTTTATGCTATATTGAACTTAATATTCAGATTACATAATAATATACACATTACAAAATATGCAGGTCATATGGTTAAACAAACACAAATGAGAAACTAAAACACTATATATAACTATGTACAGAAATCTCACATGTGGGTAAAAGACGACCTTGTGACAAATCAACAACTGGATTAGCAGCATCAGCTAGAATGTTAGGAGGTTGCTGTGCAAAGAAAAATTAGGTGAAGTGTTTTAAAAATTTTTTTGGTTTAACTAGAATAGTTCTATACATTGTATAATTTACCTTAAATAAGAAGTATTTTGAACAATTAATTGGATCCAAGTAGATATCTAATGAGGAATGTTTTCGAAGGCTAATAGCTTTCTGAAAGCGTTCAAGCATATGTGACACACAAACACATTCCAACATATAGTGATCTGGGATTGACAACTAACAGTAGACACATAAGACTGGAGGAATTTTGTTAAATTTATATTTAAACTAATACAAGGGGCATGATTAAAAATGAATAATAAAGGTACCTACTTGGTAAAATAAGTTTCGTATTCACCATTGGGAATAATTTATCCGTGCAACGACCCGTACATATTGATCCCTATCTACATTGACAATTTAACAACAATTTTCTTTTAATTTTTATTTTAAATGAGCAGAAGGGGAAGGTAAAAAGAATAACTTTTTATTAGTTGTTATTGCTTCGTTTGCTAGTGTGTCCACCAGTCCGTTACCGAAATAACCAGAATGTGCTCGAACCCCTGAAAGAAGAATTCGTTTATTATTGCACTATACAGATTGAAAAAGTTCCTGCACTTGAAGATCATGGGAATGCAAATCCTGTAAAGCTAATAAGCAAGGAAGGGAATCAGAATGAATCCACACGTTTAATACTGAAAGCTCACAAATTTTCAGCTGTCTCAGGTATTGCCATAAGCTCATCCTGCAAAATGGAATTGTCAAGGGTGAGGATTGCATTGTTCGACTGAGTGACGACACCATTTAATATAGCACAAAAGGGAAAGGCTCTGCCAGACTATTTCTGTATGCATTATTAAACAAGATACATTTCAAACTTTACTTGAATAATTATTAAATTTTGACATATTGGAAATGTAATAAAGAGAATATTATGAATTATATGGTATAGAATAGCAGGTCATCAAAATAACTCTAGTTTCTGTTAAAAGCATTAGGTCTCTCGGTAAATACATAAAGAGCTTAAGTTGAAATACATTTGTGAGCCCTTTATAATAAAAAATATTTGGTATCGTTGGATGGGCGGAAGAAGACGAAACTGCGAGTCGTGGAAATCGACCGGGAGCTGAGTAAGTTACCCGGCTCCTCAAAATTGAGCAATAAGAAATATTTAAAATATTTTTAAATTCAACTTTAAAATGCCGAAATTTTAATATGGTTTGTGATACCAATATCATTATACCAGAATATAACTATGCGGAACAGGCTATTGAACAGGCTTTTGACATAGTTCATTCACAGTTTCATAAAAGACGTTGATAAAAAATTTCAGTTAATAAAACACTAATGAAAAAAAATATATATTACCGAATATTTTCAAGTTCTAGAGAGCAAAAACCTCGCAGTCAGATTATGGTCTCCATACATTTTAATAAGACAGTTGAATTTTTTTCAATAATTGCCTGTATATTAAAGATCTACATAGTGCTAGAATGGTCGTGGTCTCTGAAACGCAGCCAATAATTGCTTGTTGCAAGATAAGTTCAATTATTATTTTTATAATAAATAGAAAACATTTTCATAGGAATAAGAAATAGTACTTTTCCTCTCTACTAACTCAACTGAATAAATTTTTTCAGAGTAATGTAATGAAAACAAAAATACGCTAACATTATTTCCAATAAATTTTTGTCATAAACCATCAACTAAAATAAAGAAGACTACTAATTACTGTTAATTATTTTCTATGAAAGAAATCAGCTTACACAAAATGTCTATGAGTTTGTTCTCCTGTAATTTGTTCAAACATTTTAATATTTATTGACGTGTGCAGAAGCATACTAAGCTTTTAATCTTGTTAACCATCTTTGTTTTAATCCCCGACGGGTTCATTTCTAAACTTTATTGTCATCTATTCCACAAGGCTAAATGGTGTTGCCATGTTATTATGTAAATTCATCTTGAAGTAAATATAAGCGGATCTATATTCTATCCAAGTCTTTTATTTAATTTTTTGTATATAATTCATTAGCCCATAAACAATCGAAATATTCTTTTATTGTTTTTAGTTGAAAAATTTTCTGCGTAGCAAGTTGATTGAATGTGTTATTAAAGGGGATTAGAAAGGTTTAAAAAGTCCTGTTATATTCTAGATTTTATTAGAAATACACATACACACACACTTTTATTTTTATAGGCGGACTATTGTAATGAATAATGGGAATTTTCTTGGAAAAAGGAAATTTTCAAAAAGCTCGAATATAGAATATGATCCTTCAACCCCGGAAAGAAAAACCTTTAACTGAAAAACTGGGATAGGAATGCAAAAAAGCGAGGCTTTTACTTAATCCCAGTAAGTTATCCCAAATCAAGGGTTAGCTTATTCACGTGAACTGATAATACATAGAGCGGACTAACCACGAATTACGTATGAAATTGTATACATTTTAAAACATTCTCATTAATTATATCCGGTTTGAACGTTTGTTAATTTGTGGTCTAAAAATAAAAATATTCCTTTTGTTTCAAAATTAAATATATTATTATAATATATTTGTTTTAATGTTGAAATCTTCATATTTATTTTAGCAACAGCAATGAATCTTGTACTGTACGCTTTATAACACAGTATACTAGTTAGCAATTGTAAAGACATTAAAAAAAAATATTTTTTTTTATGTCTTCAATAAATAAGCTTTGCTTAATGAAGCGTTTTTCACACGTGCATTTCTTTCAGAACGCTTTGCTCCATTAATCAATGAAAAAAAAGCAATTTATCAAATTACAACGACTATTTGGAAAATGAATTTATTCGAAGACTAAAATTTAAGACATAAAAAATCGCACGGAGTTGATCATACATTACGTACGCCATGAAATAGTGTTATTACACGTAAAAATTCCAAGCGACGAAAATCGCCTGCGACTCGTACGTATTATCCACCTGAAACTTATGTAATATCCAAGCATTTCATTGGCTGTTCGGGAAAAGGCTTTTCCATCGTCAGATTTCCAAGAAATCTGACGGCCAATTTTAAATGAAATTTATTTCTTAAACTTCTAAACATCCCACACTATTACGTTTTATATCGTCGTATAGAGAAAAAAATGTACTTCTAAATGCAATTTGTTTGAAAGCTGTATCTCAATTTGTTTCTGAGTTATTAATTTTTTTGTAGTTTTTATTACTTTTTTGTCATAGTGGCAACACTCTGTTGACCATTTCTGTTGAAAGTAAAGGGAAATACAGGTCACTGCATAGATCAATCAAAACACGAATAAAATGCCGATTAAACCAATAAAAACCTTCAGATATGCTTTGGTTTCCCATCCTGACGAGAACAATGACCATTTTTCCAAATGGTTAATAATTTATGGATTAATCGGAGAAAGATTCATAAAAAAAAAAAAGCATTAGGTAACATTTCTGATCAGAAAAAAGTTGTGCAATACTTCCTTGTAAATTCTAAACATTGTACGCCCATTTTTACTCATCTGAAAATATTTCCCTGACGAAAACATGTATAATATTATGTATTTAATATTGTTGAAGGAGAATCACATACAGATATTTAATAAAAAATTAAATTCATTGAAGTTCATTTGCATTTTACAAGAAATTGATAAAATATATGTCATAAACTAATAATTTCTAGTGGCAGAAGAAATGTATAATCCTAATATAATTTTAAATATTACTGTAAAAATTCAAATAATTCTGAATTTAACGATATAGTATATATACAGGGTATTCAATTCATTTTGTTCATAAACATAGTTATTTAATTTATGATAAATATTCAATGTTTATGAATGCAATCTTAAACAATATTCAACCAAATATTACAATTTAACTAAAACGTTTTTTATAGATAACTATAACGAATAAGTGACTGAAAAATGAATTAATTTGAAGGTTTATTTCAATATGGCAAAGATAAGAAGAGTGTGGAATTAGAATTTCATTCGTTATTTGTTTTTAATTCGTTTCATAGAAGATTCTGTTTTCTTCTTTAGTTTCAATTTTGAGTTATTTTAAAGGGGTTCTGTGTTTAAATGAAGTACCTGCTAAAAATATACTATTCGATGACGAGTGCTTTTATATTTTTTGTTTGCATCGGAATTGTACTTATGGCTGTTTTTATATAAGCTCTAAAACCAGAAGACTGTAGCTAAGTAATCGAAATTTTATAATTAAAAGACTTGAAGTAGCAAACAAACTTCTAATTTTAAAATCAAAGAAAGTAAAACAAAGTGAACAGTTTTAATAATTAGGCACGAATATCCCATATTATTTTTTTATATATAAAAATGCTGCTTGAATTTTCTGAAAAAAATAACTTTGATGAATTATCAGTTATGAAAAATGTTTTATAATTAAAAATTAGGCTTATATTAATGTAAAGTTGATCGCTTATAATTTATGTCATGCTGAGCGTTTAAACAACTACTTGTTTGAATATGTTAGAAATTTTGAGGTATTTTTTATAATTTGACGCACATAAAATATAAGAAAATTCACCAAAGAAATAATTTTAATGGATATATTACTATAGCTTTTATTTTATGATTTATATTATAAATTATAACATACTTAGTAACTCAAATTATATATGTATAAAAAAAAAATTCCTGTAAATTATAATTATTTTTGTCGATTGAACAAATCGATAATAAGGATTGGAAGAAATTTATTATTATTATTATTATTTATGTTTTTTTATTAAATGCTTATTTTATTTGTATTTAATATCTAGCGGTTGCTGTTTTCGTATGATTTTGATTAATTAAATGCCACTAAGAGCTAAAAATGAAATCCATAAAATACAAAGTATCAGAGGGAAATTATATCACTATTTTTTTCTTCTTGTCTGCTTCTGAAAAAAAAATTCACAGATACACTTAAATACCCTATGTATCTCTGACATCTAAAAAAAGAAAAAAAAAAAGTTTTTTTTTTTTTTTTTTTTTTTTGCAATAGCTTACCTTTTAAATAGTTCTAAGCAGTTCCTTGATATATTTAAACATATTTTTACGTAATGAAAATAAATTCTAAATATATATAAATAAAACTTTTTAATGTTTTACCAAACGTTTTCCAAAAAAACTTTTTTTTCCATATTTCTTTTATAGAAATGGAGTACATTACATCAAAAACGCAGATAATTTAAATATGTCAATTTAAATTTTGTCCTTATATTTTCTTCCCTCGTCGTATATAATAAAAACAATAACAATAATAATAAGACTAAAACATCTTTATGTTTTATTAAAATGTTATTTTTTCTGAAACATTTTACAAATGTATGGAATTTTACATTTTACAAAATGTTCGAAATATGTTACATTCTGTAATTTGGACTTATTACGATTGGTAAAATTTTAAATCACGCATAAAATAAATCCCCCCATTTAAAAATATTAGAAATATTAATTAGTTTAATTATTTCCCAAATACAAAATCAATTCGGCGTAGTAGTATATTTTAATTGCTGTCTAGATAGTGTTAATAAACGGGCCTTTTCTTTTTCACTCCAGAGACATGGTGCTAAAGAACAATATTATACGGAACAGAAAGTTACAGTTAATTATCGCGTAATTTTGCATTGTATCTAAACAATCAAGCTGAGATTGTTCGAAAAAGAACTGTTTTTAGCATTCAGGATCTCAGTAGAAATTCCCTGGAGAGTCATCTAAATAATACCGTAAAGGAACGTTCATCTTAACGTTCATTTGTTATTCTAGCGGAATTAGATATGTGATTAATACAGATTTACTATTGATTAAAAAATACTTTATGTACTACGTTAAAATTTAAAATGTTTTAAATAAGTAATAATTTTGTTGTTTAAAATGTATGAAATGACACATTAAAAGGGTTTTTTCCTATTCCATAAATCATTATTAATTATTTTATGACGTTATTTACGCCGCGAGATTATTTTTAACGGCAGGTATTACAGTAAAATAAATTCCAATGTGATAATCTATTTTATGAATATATAATATAAAATTGAATTCAATTTCAAGTTAATATTCTATGAAATATTCTAATTAGGAATGTGTTTATTTTTTCTTAGCACATTCAAGACGGGCAATTTTTTTGAAATCTGAATTTTAAAACAGTTGCAGCTCCTCCCTGTTCTGAAAGACTTTTGTAAATTGGTGTTCTAAATAGGTTTATCATGTTTATGAATCGGTAAATATCTTTCGGTGGTCTTACAATCTAAAAAAATATGGACAACACGACATAAATATATTTTCTGTAAGGTAGAAGCCACGCCCTATGTAAATGATGTTTTTTGAATGAAACGAGAATTGGGTGAAACAAAACAATTATTGCCCTATTCGTGTCCACAGTTAGAATATTTCTTTTTCTGAGTAAAATGGGAACGAACTCTTTTTTTATTTTTTGTTTCCATTAAAATAACCAGTAACGACTTCATTAGAAAAAAAATGATTAGGAAAAAAATGCTTAAAAAACATTTTTTTAATTCAAATTATCCATTTTTAATCATCTTGATTAACTATACAGTCTGTCCAGATAACTCTAGGCATAGCTTGCAACTTCAGATTTGTATTAAAAATATTTAAAATCACATTTTTAACTAATTTTATGTAATCATAAAACATAGTATTTTAACAACTTAGGCTCGAAACACTAAAATATTTCACTAGATTAATCACTAGATTCTACGTATCCAGCGATTTCTGGAGTTCCATTACCTGTGATTTATTCTGGTGAGCTCAACCAGGTTTCAGATGCTGTAATCATTTAGGGTAGCTGTGTGAAAAGTGTAACCAGATTCGTCCGGGATAACTCAGATGGTAGAGCACTGGCGGCTTCAGCCAGGAGATCCCTGGTTCGAATCCTGGTCTGGACATTTTTCGCCGAGTAGGAAATTTACATCTAATACTAAAATATTTATGTATTATTTTTATATTTTAAGATTCAACTTTCGACACTGAAATTATAACCTCTGTTACTGTAATTTTTCTTACCAAAGAAATGACTTCCATTGTCCCAAACAGAGGGTACTACTGAGCTTACTTTAAGTAAAAATATTAGAAAAGATATGCTACAATCATTTTGAATTTGTTCTGCGCACATGTGTCTCAGTAAGTTGAAACATCTGAATTCCAAGTTAGCGTGTTTTCTGTTTGTAACCTCTACTACACAAATTTTAAATTAAAATATTGTCATTTTAAATAAAAATTCATTTTTATTAAGTGGATATAAGTTAATTTAATTTAAATAAATGTAAAATTTGAATATTTTTATAAAACTATAGAAAATACATTTTTTTTATTGTTAAATGTTACATCTGTTACCTGTAACTTCTGTTACTACATATTTGTAACAGATGTAGATAAATTATCAAAAATCTGATTTAAAATCATATGCATAATAAATATCCATCTCAAGTGCTTCAGTGGTGTCATTGTTTATAGATTTACCTAAACACACTTCTACTATCTAATTTGTGTTGCTCAATGTAACTTTTATTACAAAAATGCAACCTCTGTTACTATATATAAGCTTGTAACTCGCACTTCTTCTCTATATTTTTCTTGTATTATATGAGTAGCTCTTAAACAATGTACACAAAACATCAAAAGGCATCTTTTATTTCAATATAATAAAACTATTTGGCCATAAAATATATTTTGTACAGGGAACTGAAAATTTTGGCTGTAATGTTCAATACAATTAACAGAAGTTACATGATGTTATATCAATTAATCCATGTTATTGTTTTCTTTTGAATATAAAACTACATATTGATGTCTAGTGCAATAACCATGATATAACACATTAGAAATAATATTTTGATATGAAAAATTTTGTAAATTGAGTGGATGTTGTCCAGTAACATAGTTTACAATATGTAAGTTTAAGGCATTTTTCTGGTGACTGTATTTTTATCCGAACTATGATATTTTCTATGCTGGAACGGATTGCATATAGGTTGCATACATATATAAAATTTTATTTGGTAAAAACTGTATACTTAAATATATATATGCACATATATATTGTGAAAAGGACATTTTTTTTTTCCTACCAATTATCGTTTCCCGTCGTGAATGTGTTAATATGATAATTATTTTTTAGTTAAAAAATATATTTTACACCAAGATCTAATGTAAGGATTTGCAGTCGCTCACTAAAAAACAACTGAAGTAAATTATACAGGTTCAAAAACTCCCTAAATGACAATGTATACAGTAGGGAGTTTTTAATGCACATATGATAATGCGAAGAGTTTTGGCCGAGGAGCCCGGGACCTATATCCCACATCCCCGGATTCTGGACACTTAGATTATATGACAAGGTGCGATACCTTGGGCAACAGTGCAAAAAAAAAGGGGGGGGGTGGAGAATAAGACTTAAGTTCTTGAGTTCAACACAAAAAAAAAAAAAGAAAAAAAAAAGAAAAGAAAAGAAATACATAAAATTTAAGAACAAATAAAAAAAAAAAATACTTTAAAAAGATTAAGGATTTCAATAAATAAAAACTGGTTTAAAATAATAAAGAAGAATGGGAAGTGAGGGTTTATTCTTTCCCCGATATGCGCAGACAAAAATGCACATATAAAAATGTGCTTTTGATATAGCGAGGTGTATAATAAATATTTCTATTTTCTACCGCTAACATTTTTTGTACACGAACATGTTATTAGTTTTCAGATCTTATCGCAATAAGCATATGAAAGTTTTCATAAGAATTTGAAGATAATCTCATAAATCGTAAAAAGATTTTGGTATCTTTAATACGTCATATAATTCCACGTCCTCGAAGCAAGCAATGAATAATTTCTGAGCAAATATACTTTTTTCTTATTTTACTAAACAAACTTCTAACTTGAACAATATTTTTCTTTGAAATCTGCTTTGCGTATGTTTATTTTCCTTAAAGTAAATTTATAAAACGTTATGTTATTTATTATAAGATTTTTTCATCTACAGAAGTAAATTGAATTTACAGGTTCTATAGAATTTCTTTTGCGTACATAAAAAATTTGCTTGATTGATACTGATTTACAAATGTGTATTGCAATTAATCTATAAATTTTCTCCACTCGAAAACTAATATTTTCACGAAATGTGTTTGCAATAAATATCGCAAAATGTTTATAGATATTCTATAATATAGAATTACACAGCTAATGTCGTAAATTAGCGGTATCAATTCTTCGGATAATTCAACATTTGAAAACAAAACAATAAATATTTTCAGAGCAATATTAAACTGCATTTTACTTTTATCTGAACAAATATTAAAGAAAAAAATTTTACTTTTGAAATCTGGTTTAATTTTATTTTTCTGTATTAAGCTTATTTACATCATCTTGTATTACAACATACATTGTTTCTTTCATCTATATTAATCTTTTGCAATTAAATTTGAGAAATAAATCAATTTCTTTATTGAATAAACGTAAAAGGTACATGAGTTAGATTAATAAATTTTTAGACATATATGAAAATATCTTTGATATTTATTCTTCAATAAATATTTCTATACTTTAGTACATAATTTTTCTTTCCAGCAAAAATAAATGGTTTGTCAAACTTTGTCGAAATAAACGTCGAAAGCCTAGATAGAAATACGAAGACAAATCTCATAAATCGCGAGAGGCATGGAATTCTCAATATTTCAGATAATTAAACATCTCAAAGAAAAACAATAAATAGTTTCGTAGTAATATTAAACTTCAATTTTTCTAAGTAACCGTATAGTATGAAGTTATTGCTTTTCGAAATCTAGTAGCATTTTATCTTTCTATATAAAGCATTTTTATATATTTTCTTGTTACTTACATTCTTGTGTCTTTTATCTATTAATTCTTATTTCAATATATAAAAATAAGTTTACAATTTCTTTTAAATAAACGATACAACACTTCAGTTTAATGAACAAAATTCTCTTCATGAGAAGGATATAGTTTTTTTTTAATGTTTCTTCGAAATAAATATAGGAATCATAGTACTAACTTAATCTAAGTATTAAGTAATCATAGTACTAAGTTAATATTAAATTGTATTGTCAACATTCTCTCGACGCGAACCAATAAACCATTTTGGGAAAATGTTAAACAGATTTTTTTACTCAATTTTATAAACGATTATTGCAAAACTGTAAAAGCGGATCAATAACAAACAAAAATTTTACATATATGTTCATTTGGCTTTTTTTTTAAAAATGTAGAAGATGAAGCAACGCATTTTCCAGAATTATCTACGCATGTCGAATTTAAACGGTTGCCGGATAAGTAAGCATATGTTTCTCAGCCTTATTCTCATTAATTTAGTAGGGGAAGAAACAAGAGAGTTAGAGGAATGAGGAATATTTCGGATCTGATATCGGGCATGTTGCATTGGCGGAAATAGGGTCTCCTTTAGCAAGGTCATGCTTTTCATAATCAAAAACTTCCATTGGGTGAAAATTTGAGTAATGACATGGCTGCCACTAGCGATTACTTTTTTAATTGTATCTCGCACCACTTTTTAAAACAAGAAAAATCACATACACTTTGACAACATCTGCAGGAGAAATATTCTATTAAATTTACTTTATTATAATAGTTGTGAAAATGGAATATAAAAATAGTCGCCTGTGGTAGCCCTGCAAAGACTTTCGTGTGCTACTGCCACTAGTTCAACATATTTTTTTTTTTTATTTAATCTGGTTTGATATTTTTAGTATTTGTATTGATCATTATATTAAGCCATTTTAGAAAACTAGCATTGTGTAACACTATGTCATAATAATTCCTCTTCATTCAATACTTTGTCTTTAAATATTCCATTGAAAATGTCTTATTTGTAATCAAGAAATTTAAATTATCATTAAACTTGGAACACATATTCTTTTAAAAGTTAAAAAGAAAGTACGTATAAATCCTTTGATAACGTTTTTCAACTTTTATGATGCAAAAATTTTAAAAATTGGTTGTTATACATTTATAGTACGTAATAAAACTCAATACTAGGGAAAAGAAAAACTTTTGATACAGGTTTTTTTTTTTAAATATTAACAAGCAGAGTAACATACTAGATTTTAAGTAGGTGAAGTTAAATTTTAATAACAAGCTAGTAAATTTCTAGTTCAACGAAAGAAAGAAAACATACTTTCTCTTGTCAGATAATTAAAATTAAATCACAATCACTTTTTTGTCATAATTTTTATAGATATATGCAGTAGATATTATCAGTATTGAACCATATAATGACAGTACATCTGCTTCGTTTTACGGCTGTCGTATGTGACGGAACGTTATTTTTTAGGGACGACACTTTAATCGCTGTCCGAAAGAAATGGCATATTGAGAGCCAACGAGCATTTTCAACGAAAAATATCAATTATGTATCCAATAAATTTTGGAAAATAATTAAAATTCGTAATTTTGCATTAGCCGCAAAACAGAGCTTAACACATGATGGAAACGTCGCAGATTTATCTAGGTACAGCAACTTTTTTATTACGATTATGTAATGTAAAATTTCTAATTCTAAAAATTGTAAGATAAAACTTAAAAATGAGTAAAATACTTTTATCTGAATGTTGACATGTTTCGAATCTACCCGAGTCCTTTTCAAAACAAATAATAATATTCTGAAATTCCACGATGTATAATGCAATGATCTGAAACGCCAGGATTCAGATTTTCCTGTAACGCGCGCTATTTTTTTTAATTTTATTTGGGCATTTATTTCTATTTTCATAACCACTGAGTAACTCGAGAGACAGTTTTGGTAACTTAAATGATGCATCCTTACATATGGAATTTTTACGTTCTAGATTACGTGTTTTACGTGTAGCTTTTGTTTATCTTATAATGAATAGATAATATAGAAGCGTTGTAAAAATTATCTTACTTTCATTGAAATTTATTTGGATGATTTCTTCTTGATGTAATCTTGACAGGGTTGAAGTTTTTCTATTATATTTACTATCAGTTATATTGTCCTTTTTTCTGTACATAAATTTCCTGCTAGTCATTCCAATATATAAATTCTTTGATCCGTCCTCTCTAATAAATGGTATTTCATATACTCCTGAATAATTCTAAATATTAAATGGATCGATTTTAGTGTAAATGATATTCTTTAATTTCGGAGGTGGTTTGGCTACTAAGCAGATATCGAATCGCTTAAGACTAACTTTCAAAAATGCTTGGATAACATTGAGTAGAATATAGTTTGTGTTTTTGCAAATCTAATTTATGTGCAGGGTTCTTATTATTGGCAATATCGGCGATTAATTTATTAATATGTTGAATTTATTATCAATATGTTATCCAACAAATTGGCTATTCTTAATAGTGATGATTATACAGATAAAATGAAAAAATCGTATTAAAGATATGAAATGTGAGGCAATTATGAAAGATCCAACTAATATAATCAACTATGGCATAAAAAACCGATGGAACCAGAGCGAAAAGTAAAGTTCTATCTACAAAAGTTACAGTAAAAAATTGGGAAATAGTTTCAGTCTAAAAACGTAACTAGTGCGTAGAAATGTAATGGAACCAGGTTATCTGTAAAGCTCATGAAATTACACAAATTTTTGTTGATAGCTGAAAATGTGGGCTGGCTTTACTGGTGCCTTATATTCGAAATCATATTAACCACACAAAATGAGTACTGGGTATAATAAACAGAATGTGTAGTTATGTACTAAAAAATTCTGTCAGGCACAGAATTGTGGAAATTATTGCATGTCTAGCTAAACTCCGAAGAGCTAAATGAATGTAAACCATGAATAAATATTTTAAGTATAACATTAATATAGCCAGGTTGTTGAGGAATTGTTGTTATTAACATTTCTGACATAACACATCAAAAGTAAAGATTTTTATTTCATGTGATTACTGTGAAAAGGGAACCTTATGTCAATGGACTCAAGCCAGACAAGTAGTTAGCATATGGTTGAATTGTAAATGCCTAGTGTTTTGGACTTACTTTAGGCTTTGAACTTCCAGTGACCCCTGGAATGGAATTTGGTTCATACTTCGTACTGAACAGAACTCTCAGATTCTTGGTCATTACCAAATCAGCCTCTAACCTATTCTTATGAACCCAAATTTAAAAACTGGTTATGAATGTTTGAAACTCAAAATGTGTTGAAAATGAAATTTATTTCCCTGACTGATTTAAGGCACCAATAAAGCTCAGTCCACATTTTCAGATATCAACAAAATTTGTGTAATTTCATGAGCTTTACAGATAATCTTGTCCCATTTCTTTTCTACGCACTGCTTACTTTTTTAGGCTGAGACTATTTCCCAATTTTTTACTGTAACTTTTTTAGATCGAAATTTACTTTTCTCTCGGGTTCCACCAGTTTTTAATATCATTACATAAAAGACACACGAACATCTTTAAAAATAGAGTATTTAAAATTTCTTTGCTTTCTCAAAATTCATATGTACTAGTACTATTATATAAAAATTGAATTCCCGTCTGAAACGTTTGCCAAATAACATCACAAGGAGGTCATACAGTGACTCTCAGATGACGAAGACTCTACTATGAAGTCACCATTGGACTCTTATGTGATAAATCATCAGACGATTTAATTTTGCTGCCTTGTGCGGGCCCGTCACAAAACGTCTATGATAATAACTTTACAGAGTAGTCTCTAAATGACGATCACTCAAAATCACAAAGATATTTCACCGCAAAGTCACATGGTGACTCGTCACAAAGAAGCATTCATGGTGTGGGATGACCAAAAGAGAGTAAGAATGAGACGAATAGCCATATCCCTATAAACCGAAACCTAATGTATATTGTAAAATGTCTTTGTTAACTAAAAGTTTTGTTTTCTAACATTCCTTAATGTGCATATCGTTTTTTGATATTTTCAAGAATTTCAAAGAACATAACAGAAAGTTTGTTAACTGAAGTTTGAAATGCATTTTTTACAATAATCAACATATGAAATATTTAATACCATATTTCAGGAAAAATAAAGAAAAATCCATACAATTTCGATAGGACACATCCCGTAAGGCATAGTGACGTCACGGCGATGTCGTTGTGAAGTCACACTGTGATTTTGTGACCGTCGATGTGACATCATATTGACTAGAATGCGAAGTCGTTATGGCCGTTTTAGAGGTCGTTTGTGACGTTACTTTGTGACAACTCTGTGAAGTCACGGTGTGACAAATTTGTGAAAAGGGTGTCATTTGTGACTATTTTGGCAATAACTTTGTGCTGAACCTGTGACGAAAGTGACAATACTTTGAAGTCACTGTTGAATGCAATTTCTGCAAAAAATAGAAATCTCGCGTATAAGTCGACCCCGTAATTATTTATTTCAATTTTGCACAAAATCAAATCAAAGATTTCACTTACTAATGCGAAAAATTAGTAAGTAAACCAAAACAAACGATTGAATTTTTTTTAATAGTAAATTATTATTATTTGCATATTTTATTATTTATACACATAAAAAATCAGACTTTTGCAGTATTCGAAGTTTTTCCTGTTTTTATTTATTTATTTATTTTTTTTTTTGGCTTTTGTAATTGACTCGCGTATAGGTCTACGCCACAATTTACTTGAAAAAAAAATATCAGAAATTAATGGTTTTACACACGAGTATATATGGTACAGTAAAAACTTCGATTATTCGACCCTCGTTTAACAGGAAATAATTCTCCGTAAACCGATGCCGGTATCCTAATTTTTTTTCAACTTTTTTTTTCTTTTTTACTTTCACATTCCTTGTGTATGCAAGCGTTCCTTTCCAAACCACGAGCGAAGTATTTTGGTTCCCCTTCCTTCGAATTTCATTTAAATTAGCTTGAGCTCCTGCAAGATTCCGATCCCTGTATAATTGTACCCCCCCCCCCCTTCTGTGTACACGTCCCTGTCCTAAACAAATAAAATTATTTTCATGTATAATTTGAATTTAGATATTTATTAAGCAGTCTGAATAGTCCTAATAGCAGTTCGATGGCTATGTTACGTATTCAACTAGATTATTGTTGATAAGTTCTCGATTATCAAGCAATTTCGATTATCCGATGTAGGTTCAGTCTCAATTACGTCGGATAATAGAGATTCCACTGCGTATATATTAGTAACCTCAGGATGTGAAATACTAAACTAGTGCAAAACATAACGGTATGATATAAATTTTTAGTAAGCCAATAGCTATGTGTTGAGAGGGGTGGGTGTTTTGTTCTTGAGCCGATCTCAGCCCCTACCCCCCTATTGTAATAACAAAGAATAGCCAAATAATAACCCGAATAATAATTTTACTACCAAATAATAATCCGACTGATATGTAACCAATTTGTAACAAAATAAATGGCATAAAACATACATTTAATGCATAGACAGTAACGGAAAAACCCATATCCTTTCGTGGCTAGTGTCCCAAAATTGGGGCGGTACATAAAGGTTCAAATTCCAACAAAAAAAATAAATCTGAAAAAAATGCAAAAATATATATTCTAAAATAATGTTTTGTCTTATAAATAATACCACTTAATAAGATGATTGATAAAAAAATAATAGAAATATTTTACTTTTTCTTAACCGTCATTTTATTTCAAGAAAATCCAACTTTGTGCTACAACAAACATTTATTTCACCTTTTTATTCTTAAAAATGCTCTGCCGTTTATGAATAAATATTGAAAACAAATACTAAGGGTATATTTTAGAAAGTTTTGAAAGGATATCATAATCCCATTTGTAATGGGATTTTTTTTTATGAAAGCGTCCGAAAATTGGGACGCCAGGCACAAATGGGTTAAGCTTTTAAAATTGACACAAACTTTTTTTTTTTCATTTTTTTCTATCTTTTCTATGTTTCAATGTAATGGATACCCTTATGTTTTTACAATTTTAAAAATGGATTAAAAATTCACAAAAATAAGTGTAATCATTTACATAATTACCTTTAACGTTATTGTTTCACTCATTTTACCATTAACGAAAAAATCTTAGTATAAATTAGACGTTAAAAATATATTACCACATAAATTAAAAGTTAAAAAATATACAAAAAGTTTTAAGCGTTATTTTCTTCTAAAAGATTTGCATAACTTATAGGAAATGTATGCAAATTTAAAAACACTCTAAACTCGTTCGGGTGATAAACAATATTAAAATGGTCATTTAAAAAGTGATTTATCCTTTTAATTTCTTAATATTGTTCGTGAGAGTATTCTAAACTACACAGTAGCGTTTGTAATTGAACAACTTTGAATCCTATGATAAAAATATTGAAAATTTAGATTTGTAAGCATATTTTTAAAGAAGTATTTAATTACTCTCAAAAGCAAGTGAATGTAGTAAGATAAAATCATTATATAAATATATATTTTTTTTCATTGTTGACTCAATCAATCATGGGTAAGAAAAGTAATCACTATTGAAGATCACAGTAAACGGAACACTTATTTTGACAAATTACATCTGAACGAAACGATTACATGGGTTTTGACGTTACATTTTATATGGTATTGCATTATTGCATTGGAACGGATAAAACATTCTGGAGAAAAATATTATTTTTCTTTCGAAGCTACTCGGGCAATAATGGAACGTCAAAATATTGTGATTATCACTTTTATTCATAGTTCTTGTGTATTCAATCAATCAAGTGTCTAAATAACGTTAAAGTTTGGAGAAGAAAGTAAATCCAAATCTGAAATTAACCAATTGTTCCCGAATGACAAACTATTATTACATGTGTTCAGATTTTCTACAGAGATTTTAATGTATTATTTCCAATTAAAAATTTCTCTTTAATGTGAAATCTATTTATTAAAAAATATGTAAGGATGTTATTACGTATTTACCTATATTTCATTTAAGCGACAGCACTCAGGTGTTTTTCATACTCCAGATAATTTTCCTAATCATGCCTTTTTGACGTTTTAAAGGCGAGAGTATTCATTTTAATTGTTTCTGCCCTCATAGCATGCATGGTCACAGTGACGTCACTGTAAGTCACTGTGGTCACGTCACATCTGTGACCAAAATGCCACCACTCAGTGATGTCACATTGTGACTGAGATGTGAACTTCTTAGAAAACTTTAAAAAACTACGACAAATAATAAAAACATGTTATTTACTGTAAAAAATATTTTTCTGCCGGATTTAAATTTTTTTTAAACTGTGGTCCAAGTTGCCTCTGTGCCTCTAAAAAAACTTTTCTATCAAAACTTTTTATTTTCTTATAACATAAAATGTAATTAATTCATCAGGACACAAGAAGATTTCCTAATTATGCGAATTTCATATTATTAAAAAAATGTTTTACGTAAACAGACCTCGACATATCTTTTATAAAGATTTTTGTAAATGATCATCTGTTATACTAGAAGTTTCTCAAAGAGTAGTCGAAACAGTTCTGTGGTTCCAAACTAAAAACTTTCTATTACAGTTAAGTCTGCAGCTTTTAATGAGCACGCAGAAAGCGTCTTCAAAGTTTAGTCATATATGCATTTCTTGCTTTATAATTTGCATTCAAGTCATTTTTTTTTTCCTCTTAGTGTTTCACTATTTTAGCTAACTTTTTTTTTTTTTTTAATTCTACTTCTTTCAGACGTTTAAAATAAAATTGACATTTTCCGAATATAAAATTTATGTACAATTTATGCAAAGCCCATGACATAATTAATTATTCATATTTTATTTTTTGTTTTCAAAATATATCTTTAAAAATTATTTTACAAGATGTTTTATTCTACAGAAAATTAATATTAAGTTGAGTTGGTTGTTGACGGCCAATTATCTACACGAGGGATATGGGCCCTGGTGGGAGTGCCTTCCGTGGAGGTCTTTCTAAGGGAACCTAATCCGTATTAACGCATGGAAATCCACGGTTCGAAGAAAACTCCGAACGATTAGGCCGACGGGCGCGATTGGGTTCGAACCCAGCACCTCCCGTCTACCAGCTTCGAGAGCAGAACCTCTCAGCCACTGGTGGGGCCAATTAATATTAAGAGAATGACAGATTGACAAAGAAAAACTCATCTCTTCTCGATAATCTTGTTGTATTTTTTAGAAGATATTTTGTATATATTACCTGTGATACAAATTTTACTTTTAAAAAAAGAGGGGGTCTTCATTATTACCATTAAATTAATTTGTACACATTTTGAAAAATTAAGCAATGTTTTATCTAGTAAACTCTAATTATGGATAATATTATTATTATAATTTACATAAATGAAACTTTACAATTCAATAAAACTGATAAAAATAAAAGGTGAAATGCAATAAAACATTTCCAAGCAGGAAATTGAATTAGAGACAATTTGATAAAATTATTACGCATTTAATTTCCTTCCAAAACTGTTTATAGATAAACAAATAAAACCGAAAACATCTGCTTCGAACTTCGAAACTTAAAAATCGTCTGCATCTGCACTATTTCAGTTGTTACGACTCGACCGCAGAATAACGGATAAAAGTAACAGTGAAGCTTTTTAGAATAAACGCGGGAAGTTCTGTAGACACTGGACAGCATAGACGTGTTGACATGGATTTAAAACTGAAACAATAACGTACAACGTCAATGAAATTAGGTATGTAAAAATATTATTTTCCCTGTTTGCTTTTTTTTAATCACAACAATTTTAGTTAGCTTCTCATAAACATGCTGTAGAACATAATTATTTCATTATATTTATTTTTTATTTTATTGAAATATCTAAAATATTATTTTCCCTGTTTGCTTGTTTTTTTAATTACTATGATTTTAGTTATCTTCTAATAAACATGTTATAGAACACAAATATTTCATTACATTTATTTTTTATTTTGTTAAAATATCTAACTTCCTTTTCAACAGCTTTGATCAGATTATTAAAATTAGTGATTTAAATTGCATTTTAATCTGATTTATTTTCTTATTTAAATATTTGGTTAAAACCACATGGTGTCATAAATATGAAAGTATATGGACAAGTATTATAATCAATCATTAATATAATTAATAAACATTTAAAGATAATTAAGTTATTTAAAAAAGGGCTTTTTATGGAATAAAATTATTGGCAAACATAATGTTTTAATTTTGTATTAAGTGATGGTCTTAAACAATTTGCATTGCATGTTTATATTTAAAAAAATTGCATCTGCTCAGAAGAGGAATTTATAAAAAATAAGACACAACGGAAACGTATGCTATTAAAAGAGATCGCAGATATGTAATGTTAAGGAAAAAAATGATTATTTAATGTATTATTCAACCTGAGAAATGTTTTAAAATCTATAAAGAAATAGTCATAGCGGGTGGAAGCTTTTCAGTTGTTAAACATTCTTACTGAAATGTTTTCAAAGTGAACTAGAAGTCTGTTGGCAAATGAAAATATAGAAGTTACGCAATCCGTAAGTGATTAAATATGATTTTACTTTAAAAATAACGCAAATACTTGAACGGTAGGAATCTAAAATGTAATAACCATCTTTTATTATTTACTTTTTTCTGGATAATTTTATCATTTTATTTCCTGAATGATTTTATCGAGATAAATTTCAAAGTATCGATATTATACACTCTTTATAAACAGCGTGATTAAAATGGATTTCTTATTTATAATTACCATAATCTTGTAAATAAAATATTAGT
Organism: Maratus speciosus; assembly: GCA_963932465.1. Classification (NCBI taxonomy): domain Eukaryota; kingdom Metazoa; phylum Arthropoda; class Arachnida; order Araneae; family Salticidae; genus Maratus; species Maratus speciosus. The sequence goes on from CAWVRF010000371.1 coordinate 68,409, forward strand.
AATAATAATGAACCTATGTGTGGCTCTATTTTGTGTTTATGGCCTCAATTTTTATACTTTATTTACATTAAAAAGTAGTTAACCATTTGATACTGTGTTCATTATTTTGTTTTATTGTGTCATATAAAAATAAATATGATTATTTGTATTTCTAATACAATATGTACAGTAGAGCGACGATTGTCCGAACAAGTCGGGACCGACCATAGTTCGGATAAGCAAAAGTTCGGATAAATGAGCAGACAGTTTAAGGGATGTTCCTGACTATTCTAAACCTTCACACTTTATCTAGGTTTAGGACTGACAGCACCACTTAGTAATGGAGTGCTTAAAAATTGTTTTTTTTAATTGTTCTTTGTTTACTTTTTTTATTATTTAATTTTTTTTTCCTCTTTTTATCATTTTCTAAACTTCAGAGATTATAATTTAAGCAAAAAATAAATTGGAAGTTAGGTGTTTTTTTTTTCTTTTTTAGAGAGAGAAATATTTGGATAATTGGAAATTCAGTTAAAAAGAATTCTTTGTGAGAAATATGCTGCTCGGATAATTGGAAGTTCGGTTAATTGGAGTTCCGATAATCGGCGTTCTACTTTATTTATAAAACTTTCACAAGACTTTATTCTAAAAATTTCGTTGTAGATTCTAATCTCTTTGTACTATTTATGATAATATCAGGGTTATATATGTCATGGCAACATATATCCAGCCAGATAGATCTTTGGCAAAACATAAAAACTTTCATATTAGACGCAAAATAGAGTAGCTGCGGTGCTGTGTTTTATAAGCAATAAGGTATTATTGTTTTAAAAAATCATAGATAGTAAGAGTTATTTTTATAATATATAATCTCATAAATAAAAATGTAATTTTGGCAATCAATTATTAAAGTTATTTTTTAATAATCAAAAAGTTGTTTTATATATGGATTTTTCTTCAAGCAAACCCTGATGTAAAATAAATTAACCCATTTTATCCCCGTTCTATGCATACCCAAAAGTTTTACTCACTTTTACAGTGAGCTTAAAAATACGATTTTATTTATTGCTGCTATCTTCCAAAATAACGAGTATTGCCGAAATTGTTCTTAGAATTCTCAACATAATGATACTGGTTACTCAGTTAATTTTCTATACCAAAGCTGTATTTTTCATTTGAGTAGTTTCAAATGGTTATTGCTAAAATGTACATCGTAAATTTTGTAATGCATGTATGTGGCATAAAAGACGTAAACAATACGTATATAATGACTATATGGCACGTGATGAGCGTTTCGAGTGTATATATATATATGTGTATAACGCATGCATAAACATCACAATGATCTTAGCAATGTCGTTACTGCAATTTTTGCATAATCAAATTTATAGGGGCCTCTATAACAAAGAAGTATCCTATTTTCTCAGCCCCAACTTATTTGAATTACAATCATATATATATATATATATTATGGTAATCAATATCATAAAACATATAAAATTTAATTACTTAATATCGGCATTTCTTTTTATCTTTCATTTTTTTTTTATTATAAATGTTGTGTAATCGAAAAAATTCAACTTCGCCAGTGACTTCGAGTTTGTAATGCGTATTAAATGAAATAAATTAATTTCATCCAGTATTTTCTATAGCTTAAAGAATATAAAAAGTACTGTATATATTATAAAATATTATATTTTTAACACAAATTTCATTTTGATAAAGATTTGAATATTTAAACAAATTGTTTCTTTGGTAATTTTAATGCTTTTAACAAATAGCTAATTTTGAAAAAAAAAAAATGTGATAGATCGATCATTCAGTTGTCTTCAATATTCTCATTTATTGCAATAGTAAAGAAAGGTGCAACAAAAATTGAAGTCTGCGGGGTATTGCATTTTGATTCAATAAAATTCTTTTGGTATACCCTTGTTATAGCAGCTCCCAAGTTTTAATTGCGATGTATCGCCGAAGTATATTAACGTTATAGATGTAAATGATTTTACAACGTGCATAATGTGTGCATGCTATGTGTGACATGCTATGTGTGACATGCTATGTGTGACATGCATACGTGTTTACAACTGTACAAGTATGTCATAGTGTGACTTCACAACATTGCCACTAGTCACATATTCGTGACAACATTAATTACAAAATCGTCACAAATCACACAATTTTCACAAAATTGTCACAATGTGACTTCAAAGCAAATGTCGCTGTCGTCACAGAATCACCACAGTGTTAAAGACAATTTCGTCACAAATGACACATATTTCACAAATTGATCTCAATGTGACTTTAAAGCATTGTCACATTCGTCACAAATTCGTCACAAAGTTAATACCAAAATAGTCACAAATGACACACTCTTCACAAATTTGACACACCGTGACTTCACAAAGTCGTCACAATGTGACGTCACAGAAGAGCTCTAAAACGGCCATAACGACCTCACATTCTAGTCACAGTGACTTCACATCGACGTCACGTGACGTCACATCGACGGTCACAATGTCACAGCGTGACTTCACAACGACGTCGACGTGACGTCACCATGCCTTACGGGTGGAGAAGGTATAGAATAGAAGCGTTTTTAACCTAATTTCATGTGATTTGCGTAATCCAAGTAAGCATTGGCGGCTTCAATCAAGAGATCCCTCGTTCGAATCCTGGCTCGGACATTTTTCACATACTTGGCTTGCAACACATATGATTTATTTACTAACTGAATAATTGTGTTAAAAAATAATCTAATATATATACTAGATCTTCACAAAACGTATCAGAACGAACTAAACATTAGTATGTATAACACATCGCTAATGTTTCTTTGACATTTCGTTTCCGCAATATAGTGAATATTTTTAAAGCCTCAATTTATTTTAGATTAAAGCAAATAATATTCATTTTGTTCTACTTTGACTTATTTATTATGTACCACTCATATTTTAAAACATTTCCTAGTTTAAATTTTAAGACCTTTAGTGGAGAAAATTAAGATTTCACTGCATTCTGATTTGTGATAATTCAAAGGAATATACATTAATTGGTTAATATCTCTTTGCTTTCAGAGAGGCCTGCAAGCAATTATATATTGAACCAAATGGTATTCTAACATAATTCCCTGCCGGATTTATGTTAGTCAAAAGAATCATTCTTCAAAAGCCTGCAGAGTACATCGGGAACTTTTAAATTAGATTATTGGGATATCAGTAATCTTATTACCAACCACTTTAAATTATAAGATTGTAATTAGAAAATTGGTAGTATAAAGAGTGGAGAAAAATAAGTTAATATTTAAAATAACTTTTAATTTAATTAGATTACTTATAAAGATTTTTTATTATTTTTAAAATAAAGTTATTATATTCCATGAAAGTTTAAAATTACAAAATTACAGAATAGTTAAAGTTTAGATAAAGAACGTACAGAAAGCAAAATCATAAGTAAATATATGTATCACAAATACTTTACAATCAGTTGAGAAAATCTTCTATGTCATTTTCCTTCTATATATATATGTATATATATATATATATATACATATTCTATATATCGAGCCAGGATTTCTATATATATATATATAGAAAAGGTGGCATATATGTATATATATATATATATATATATATATATATATATATAAGTAACGATTTGGAAATGAGCTAAACGATTTGGAAATGGACCAATGAAAATCTACGTAGAAATCGCGGAACGCATCTGATTGGTCAGAACTTTCTGACTTTTCGTAGCGGGGATTGTGCTTGGCGAAAACCCCATGAATGTAGAGAATTTAGATAGGATGGGCGGGGAAAGGAAATAATCTTATGCATTTCGATAGACTTCTGGTTTATTATTATTATATGTTGGCAGAGAAAAGGTGGCAAAGTGAAATTTTCAGAGGATGTTAGATTTATATGATACGATCATTCACTGTAATTACAAATTAGTGACCTAGTTACAAAATAAAGGGAAAAAATATATACAGAAGGAAATATTTAATATATATGTAATTTTACACATATATGTTCGCGTAGAAAAGTTTGCAAAGAGAAATTTTAAGAGGAGCGGAGATTTATATGATACGATAATTTACTGTAATTACAAATTAGCGACTTCAATACAAAGACAAGGTAAAACAATCCAAATAATTTTAATAAATCTGTTACTTTTTAAATCTAACATATTTTTTTAAATTTACAATATTTTTAATTTTTAATTTTCTATTAATTTATAAATTTATTTAATTATAAATTTATTTAATTTGTAATTATTCAAATAAATTATAAATTTTACCTTTTTTTTATTATTTTATTTTTAATAATTCTTATAATTATGAAACTCTGTAAAATCTAATGATTATGCGTTTGGAAATAAGAAAATAAATTTGTCAGGAGTTCGGGAGGAACGCGTTTTTACCAAGCGGAATCTAAAAATTGAATGCATAGAAAGTAAGTGATCGCGAAGCGACTCAGAATGGAAACGCAAAACAATTACATCTGGAGTTGGCTAGAAAATAGGGATGGCTTCGCAATTCCGAACCGAATCGCGAAGCGATTGCGCGCGAAGTTGGTGAGCATAGCGAACACGGGTTCAGAGCGCCCTAATATTATAAATATTTTTCTATAAATTATCCGACATTATTTTCCTTATTAATTATTATGCAACGAACAGAAAAAAATCTCTGAAATATCTATGCAGTGCAATTTAACAAGAAGTACAAAGATAAATGAATACATGATTTTGACTATTTTGATTCTGACTACAATTAATATGCTCCTAAAAATTATGAGCTATGCTATGTGTTTTCCTGTAATGGATTGTAATTAGAACTGAGAGAAGTTGTTTGCAAGTGCATCTATAAACAATCACTGAGCTGAATACATTTTGTTTTTTTTTATGTAAAATATATTTTTACATTATATATCTTTCAAATTACACCATGAGTCTTTTTATCAAGTGTCACAGATGAATCGATAATGATTCTGCAAGTTTTTCTGTTTTTAAAAAGTAAAGTTTATATGTCATTTTTTCTAAGATGGAATTTTTTTTTTTATTATAATCATGTTGTATGTTATTAGATTGTATGTATTAACAGAGTTTTTCTGGTTTCATATGTTCGTTTGAGGGTATATAGTGATATGAAATGTAATGTGCTTGTACGCATGTTTGTCCACACTAATATTAAATTCTCTTCACAGTGCCTAGGTCTTTTTTTTAGCAATGTGTCCCTAATTTTGGAGTGCATTGTTATTCTATTAATGAATAGAACACTTTACTAGTTTTAATTTTCAATGTACCATATTTTAGCAACTCATTACCGAGGCAGTCCTAACTGTTTTGTCACAAAAAAAAAAAAAAAAAAAATTCATCGTCGTAAAAAAAAAGAAAAAAAGTGTTGTTTCTTTTTGAATTGCTATTCGGAAACCAGTTGCTATTTGTATAAATATATAACTATGATGAAAAGGACTTGCGGACTCGTGATAGCTTTTGTCGCTATTCCATCACTTCTAAATATCACATAATTTAAATTTTCTCGTCATCGGACCAGATATGAAACAAACCCTCTAAATCTATGTGTGTTTGTTTGTTTTTTTTTTTTTTTTAATGCTCAATTTCGCGAAATTTTATGACATTTTTTCTAAACATTTTAAAGTGGGATTTTTTGAATGTATCTCAATAATGATTATTCGTGGCTGAGTTACCACAACTGACAATTAAATGTCCAGATAACATTAAAAAGAAAAAAAATAGAATTAATGTAACAAATGATTACCAGAATATACCACACTTTGGCTCTAAATTTAAATCTGTCTACAAAAAGACAGTTTATTGTTTCACGTTGAGCAAACAATTAATATCAAATTAAGTTAAATTGATTAACAAATAATTTACATCAGGAAATTCTCGGAAATGCATTACTGGTAATTTTCCTTTTAATCTAATTTTTTTAACAATAGAGTTATCATTAGTTTTTTTTTTTTTTTTTAAATCATAAAGCGGTAGAGACTTTACTTATTATTGTTGCACCCGAGCGCAAAATATATTTAAAAAATATATTTACTTACTTTTTATTTCTTTCGATTAAGTCTATAATTGGGTCCTTTTCCAAATATTTCAATCCTTTTTACAGTGTACTTTAAAGTAAATATAAATTACCTTTATATGTTATTGACTCACCCGAGCACAAAATATCTTTTTTTATATAAAAATTTGTTTACTTAGTTTTTTTTTTTTTAATACTTTCGATTCGGTTTGCATTTGGGTATACTTCTAAACGCTTTAATCCTGTCTGCAATGCCCTTTAAAGTGAATGTAAAGTATATTTTGATATTATTGGTGCACCAAAGTACAAAATATCGTTTTTAATAAATATTAAAAAATATATACAAATATTAAAAAATATTTAATTACTTTTTTATTATTTTCCATTATTGGGTGATATTTTTAATCTTACCATCATGTGTACATTGTTCTTTAAAGTGAATGTAAACATCATTAAGGCTGTAAAAAAACACTCTTGCACCAAATCAATTTTATACAGATTTATCATTTGGCTGTAGACCTGATAAAGTACGATTAATTGTAATACCGGATTAACCATAAAATCTGCGTTTTGGCGGTAAACAGAAATCTGTCAACGAAAACCAGATTTTCATTTAATGCTAAACATAAAATTAATATCAAGTTATGTCGATTTTTTTAAAAGATAGATATGATTTATATATATATATATAGGTTCACGAATGTACAGTCGTGGAAAAAAAAAAGTAAACACCCCCTACTAACTCCGCAACAAATTATCGTAGGAAAAAGTTACTGGTACCGAACGATTTTAAATAAAGTCTACTTTTAAATGATGTATATAAAATTTGTTTAGGGGGCCATCTACATATTAAAACGAACCATAACTTCATTTTTTTCAATAGCAATACCCAATTCTGACAGCATAAATGAACTCTACACCCTTCAAATAGCCTAAAAACAAATTTTTATGCAATTCGTACCATGAGTTTCCGAGAAATTAATTATTTTAAAACGAGCGTATTTTAAGGGCTGTATCCAAATTGAAGTTGGGTTCGCGATTGCTAACCGAGAGAGCCGCCTTCTTGATCAAGGCACCCTAAGCAGTCAATGGAGTCTGTTAGATAACAAGGCAGCAGAAGAAATTTCAAAATATCTACTCACTTCAATCATAGACGGCCCCTTAAACCATCATTTTGCCATTTTTAAGCATAATTTGAAAACTACTTGGAAGAAAAATGTGAAATTTGGGATTTTCATAAAGCTGGACTTAATAAATCTAAATCCATCAAAAAAATTGTAGATTGCAATTCATATTTTTTTCGAATATTAATTTCATAATTCATAATTCATATCATAAAATTATAAAAATTGCAAATTCAGCGTATTTATGTTTGGTCACATTAGTTTTATTTCTAAACAAAAAATTAGCACATTAGGAGCATAATTTCAGAAGATACAAATAAAAATATGAAAATGTAATTTAACATTAGAAGCACTAAGTTTTGAATGTTTATAATTCAAAAACTTATCATTCAAATGACTTGAAATTTGGTGTCTAGGCATATTTTGAACCGAAGATTTGAAATATCTCGTTAAAATTGGGTATTGCCATTGAAAAAAAATGAGTTTTGGGTTCGTTTTAATATTTAGATGACCCCTAAGCAAATTTTATATACGTCATTTAAAAGTAGACTTTATTTCAAATCGTTCAGTACCAGTAACTTCCGTCTACGATAATTTGTTGAAGAGTTAGTAGGGGGTGTTTACTTTTTTTTTCCACGACTGTACTTCAAAGAGTGCGATTGTGCTGCACTACAGACAATATCAACATACACAGTTGGTTATATCAGTGATATATCTCGTCCCTATACCCTTTTTTTTCGATTGGCACCCTTCATTTCTGCCTTAAATAAAAAAAAAAAAATGCATAACTAACTATCACAATAATAAAAAAGAATTTGTGCATTCAACCCCTGTTCGTGTAAAACTGTATACTTATTTGTCATTAATATTTTAATTATCTTCAGCATAATTACCTTACACTTTGTGTATGTACAGGGATGTCATAAAAAAACTTTGCCTATATATGGAACTCTTGCGGCCGTTCCATTTAACCGATCGAGATGAGATTTCAGATATAGTTATTCAGAGGTATGAGCTCGGGATTATGTCAGCGGCAACAAATTGGCGCTCACGTTACCGTTATAGGTACAGAAACTCGAAATTTTCGAAAGGCAACGCCCATTTTTTTTCGTCGCAAAATGCTCAGCGCATGCGAAAACCCTAATTAGCGCTGGAACGGTACGTCTATCACAATAACCGGACAGGTTATGCACGCACAGAAAAGAACAACACGATCAAGGCGCACGGAGGTAATTTGCATATGACAGAGGCAAGAATCCGTTTTCTACGTTGATTATCTGTCGAATGGCGTTCTGTGATTATTGTCTTGCCTCTGTCATATGCAAATTTCCTCCGTGCGCCCCGATTGTGTTGTTTTTCGCCGTTCGCTGAGCTGTTTTTTTGTGCGTGCATAACGCGTCCGTTTATTGCGATACACGTACCGTTCCAGCGGTATTTCGGGTTTTTGCATGCGCTGAGCATTTTGCGACGAAAAAAAAAAAAAAATGGACGTTACCATTCCAAAATTTCGAGTTTCCGTACCTATAACCGTAACCGCGAGCGCCAATTTGTTGCCGTTCACAGAATTCCGAGTTCATACCTCTGAATAACTATATCTGAAATCTCATCACGATCGGTTAAACGGAACGGCCGTTAGAGTTTCATACATCGGCAGATTTTTTTTTATGACCACTCTGTCTGTTCCCCGTCGTTAACGGGATTTACAACAACCTTTGCATTTTTCAATGTTTCTTATGCGCATTTTCTGGGAATAAGTTTTACCATAAAAATATTTTTTTTTTTAGAACTATATTCAGTTGCTTCTTTAAAATGTGCAGAAAAGCAAGTATTAATGTTTCCTATGCATAAGGTCTCAGCGTAAAATACATAAATAAAATAATATTGTTTTTGAAGTGATAGTGAGTTTTTCGGCATTATAACATGCATTCTGTTTCATTTATTTTTATTGTTTTTAATGTCATACAAGCCATTACAAACATTTCGTGAATGCCTTTTTTTTATATACAGGGATACTGAAGTTATTACGATTCTTCTCCTACAGTATTCGAAAAAGCGGTGCAAGCTAAAAAAAAAAATAAATTTAAAAAAAAGAAAGAAAAAATCAAATTATTTATCAATTTTTGCTTATAGCAATATCCACCGTCCCTTTAAAATCAAAATTGTATGCGAATTGAATGCACTTTTAAAAATTTTAAACTGATTTCAATGTAATAAATGAAATAACAAAATGTTGTTGAGATTAAATCTTGTACAATTACTCTTTTTTACAGTCAAAATGTAGAGTAGTATCAGAAAATAAAATTATTGAATTTTTAAAGGCCCACGTGAACATTTTTAAAGAAAACTTCTTATTGTACCATAAAAGTAAAAAAAATTCAAAAACGTAATGATTTTCTGGTGTTTATGGTAACATTTTAGCTGGATATATTTACAACTTGAAAAACAATTTTCAAATACTTAAACGAATCTTTTTTTTTTTTTTTTTTTTTTTTTTTTTTTTTTACCCCAAATATGCTTAAATGCAAAATATTTTATTTTGAAAATAAACACTTCATATGCATTTTTCCGTTTTAACTTCAAAAATTAAATTATCTTTATCATTAGCGACTTCATTTTCACTATTGAACAATAAACGAACAATCGTCACGAATTAATTAAATCCACGAAATTTCAAAGTAGAAAACCGTTTTGATGTATTTCAGAAAAAAAAGTTGTCAGTTTAATACAATGATATTTCAAAGACAAAATGCAGAATAACCATTCAAAATAAAATTCTAGTATTTTCAAAAAACCATTGAAACCAAACACAAAGAAATATATTTAATTTCCTGTATTTAAATGGGAATACAAGTGAAAACATATATAAAAAACAATGATTTTCAAAGTGTTTGGAAGTATGTTTTATTGGATATATTTAAAATGAAAAATAAAAATAAAATATTTAAACTGGCTTTTAGATAAAAATAAATTCAAATGTAAATTGATTGTAATCCAAACAATATAGGTGATTTAATAGTAAACACTATTTCTGCTCCAGATAGAATTTAAAATCCCTGTTCAAATTTTCCTAATGTAATAAAGGAAAACATTTGTGAAATTTCTTTTGATGATTTTATGATGCATACTATAACATAAGATGGAAAAATTAAAGGAAAATATGATCTTTTATACTATTTAAAAACAATTTTAATCATAAGAAACAAATATCCTTCACCGTTATAATTTACATATTTTAACTACAAAAATAAAATTGTGTTTATCGCTACCGGTTGCACTTATAAAGGCATGACATATACAGGCATGATTATTGAACTGATCTGTGATTGAACTGTTTTTTTTTCCTTTTCTAATAAATGAATTGCATATTGAATTATAAGAAACTGTTGTCTGAGGACGGCAGTTTTTTTTTTTACTTTTCTGCGCAGTGTCGCCCAGTCATTTTTTTCAAAACGCCAAATTTTCGGAAAAAGCTTCTGCTGTTTCTGAAAAATGTACAAAAATGTATTAAATAGCGCCTGAATAAAAGCACCGGCCAATTTCATTGGTTTGTGAAAAAAAAAAAAAGTAAATAAATAAATTATGTGTCTCAAAGTAGCCAGTTTCGAAGTGCGAATTGCGGTAATTACTTTATGGATTTAATAAGAAATAATCAATTCTATACATTCTAACTTTTTGGAATGCATTAAAAAAAATTACTCATATTCTATTTTATTCAATAAAATATCTCAAAGACAAAATATTAATTACTCTCTGAAAGTGCAATTAAAGCATTTTCAAAAAAATTTCAAATATTCACAAAGAGATGAATTTAATTACATCTACCGTACAAAAGAATACATTAAAGAATTTCTCTACTTTTTTCGTAATATGTATAATCGGATATATTTTCACTGAACAAAAGCTAATTTTTATACTGAAGATTTCTGTAAAACTAACTTTTATGCAAATTCCAAAGTAAATAATCTCTTTACAATAGATACAATTAAAAATAACATACTTAAGCTTGGCATTATTCTTATTTTTTAGATAATTTGCGTTTAAAGCAGCATGTCTGAATTTTAATTACTGAATTATAAAAGTAATTAAATACATATATTTTAAAATTTTAAATCCATTTTAGTGTACTAAAAAAAACAGGCTTAAATATTATCATAATTAAAAACCCTTATATACTCATCAGCGTACATATAAATAAAAACTATATTAAAAACACATTAAAAATGAATCACAACGTTTCATGCTCTTTCCAATGAGCCAACATCAGGGGAGAGAGTCAAGGACCCTCTCCCATATATTGAATATAACCATAAGAAACTGGAGGAAATTCTACAGTAATTAATTTAATTGTCAACAACAGCTCAATTTCAAAAATTGCTGGACATAATACACTACAATCGTAAGTATTTTTCTAATCATTATTCTAATTCATCATATATTCTAATCATTTTTACTTAATTTAAATTTATCAATTATTCTTTAAAAAAGTTGTTATAAATATTTATCTTTCTATTGTACAGACAGCAATTAGTGCTTTTTTATAATTATATTGAAGTGAAATTACACTGAAATAAACAACAGTACATTCTTTTGAACAACATCAAACGCAATATACAATTTAGTTTTTTAGCTGAATACTTTTCCCCAAGCCGACTGAGGTATTTTCATTTTTATAATAATTACTGTCGATTTATCTAAAAAAAGGTATGAAAAGTATCGCCCTTGTTGTAATTAAACGAAGATACTCTGAATGATGCATGTTTCCTTTGTAAATTGATGAAAGATTCAGGAATTAATGAATAATGATATGCTTCATTAATTCTTGATTCTAAAGGTAAGTTGGTTAAGGAAAAAACCCCAGAATGCCTTGAGTGAAATGAAATAGAATTACGAAAAGTGCTGGAAGTATACAGTATGTCAAGCGTTGGGATCATATGTGATGTTAATTACATTTGGTGTATCAGGTGTTGTATTGTGAAGTATGAGGTGTTTTATTAAATGCTATTTGTATGTACACGTTGACTACATCTATCATCTCTTGCTATCGTTGCATACAACCCATAAAAGTTAACATTGTTTCTAATTACTTTACAATATATTCCTTATTGTTACAGTTATCAGGAAAATTGAGGTTTCGGGTAAGCCTGAGACACCTTGTATTTTTGACACGAATAACAGGATTATGACTGTTGTTTTCTAACCCAAAATTGTTTGTTGTAGTCGCATATTCCACTATTAAAGCTTATTTTAAAACTTTTGAATCATCTTGTACATATACATTAATCTAAAATTCGGGACTGTAATTTAAAGAATATTCCTTTAATGCCTACAATCGTATTTTCTAAGACACATTCATAACTGTCGAATATGCGAAAATATATTCTGCCTGATTGCGTGGAAGGACTGTTCATGATTTTCCGCTGAACTATTTTGGTCACAGTTAAGGGGGTCCCAGACACATTTTAAAATATTTTTTATTTGTTGAGTTAAAATTTTGAATTTTTTTGTGCTGGTTAACCATATCATTTCAAAATCACATGATAAAACATGAATTAAAATAGTTATAACTCGAAATATTATTTGTAGTATTTAAATTTTTTATCATTTAAAAAAACAGAAATAGATAAGTTTTAATTTGGATTCAGCATTTTTAAAAATATTAATTTAAAAAATAAATAAAAATATGTAAAGTAAAAATTAAGGGGAAAATGATGAAACTTTAAAAAAAAAATCATATTTTCAAAAGTATTTTTTTTTCCAAATTTGCTGAATTAAAGTAAACTAATTGAAAAAGAAATATTCCAAGTTTGAACCATATATCTTTATCGGTTCTTGAGTTATAACAATTTAAATAGGAGAAATGGTGAAAAAACCCAACATAAACGCATTTTCACAAGAAATCGTTTGCGTGACAACCATTGCTTGAAAGCTAGATTTTGAAAACAAACCACAACGAAAAAATTAATATGTTCTGTTCTAATAAGGATAGAACCACGATTCAAGCGTCATTTTAAGCATAAAAACACGGAGAATTTTTTACTGCAATAAAATATTTTTAGTAAATTTGAAGATTTTTTTGTTCCGGATCCCCTTAAAAGCAGATGCGTATAACTAAAATTAATGATGTGCGAGCCGCTGGTTTGTTTGAAAGTACATCCAGTTCTTTGATTTTCGAATTTTATGCTCTTTTATGGGGTGTGTTCAATTTTCATAGCATGTGAAAATTGAACTTTTAAACAATTTAATGAAAGTTTTATTTTAGTGCTAAACGCAGATTAAATAATTTCATTACACCGCAATATTCTATATTAGGCGAATTCACTGTTGCACATGTAACTAAAATTATTAAAAAAAAATTAGCTGTGCATTACAAAATTTAAATATTTTTATGTCAGATTTCAGCATAATGATATATATAAATACTGTGAATATATTTTTTCCCTTGATACGTAGAATTGCTCTTCTAACATACCTCTAATTAGTACTGTTATGAATTTTTTCCCGCTTTAACTTAGCGCAACAATTGTTCGCTTAAAATACTTCACTCGACCGTTTGAGTAAAAAAAAGTTCAATTGCGATCGCGGAATGGATAGATAAAAATTTTCGAATTTATTTACATTTTACTCAATTTGACCAGTTTTTACTTTTTTAGCTATCAAATTACAAAAGTTTTATCCGTGCAAATGGGTATAAGTACAACTTAAAATAGACTATGTTTCTGTACTATAAAGGTAAAATAATTTTTTCTATTTGTATCTAATTAACGCACCACCAACAACTAAAATGTTCTCTGTCTCAAATCCAGCAAACAAGAGGACCTATGACGTGCTCGTCGGTCTAAACGTTCGCAGATTTCCATAGTTTTGACAAACCTGCATAATGGTGTGTCAATACGAGTTATGTTTCCTTAGAAATACCTCTACGGAAGGCAATACCCTCGACATAAAGGGAAATTACAATCAGCGGATGATCTTCTTTGCCGTTAATCACAACTTCCCTGTTGTCCTCCAACAGCGGCTAAAATCCCCCTAGCCACTGATCGTAACTACCTTCTTCACCACAAGGGTGGTTTGACGTCAGTTTAGCTACTGTTTATAAATAGTGCATATAATCATCCATAACAAACACAGTCAAAACCGCCACTTTAATATAAATATCAATTTTAATAGGTTAATACATATGTTTTGACGAGATAAATTATTTATTTCTTTATTTTGTGCAATAAATTTAATGTTTGTCCAGAAAATGTAGCATGTGTTGCAACGTTTCCATTTATAGAATACATAAAAAAAAAAAATCCACCTAGGAAGCACTAGATTTTGAGGTGAAATTTTAAGACTCTTTCAGGTAACTGTTGTTCCAATTTCAGTTTTAATACTGATTAAAATATACATTTTTGTAAGTTTATTTCAAAAGGTAAAGATAAATCTATATTAACAACAAATTTATTTATTTGCATACAATTTTCATGAGAGATAAAAATAATTTACATAATATACCTTTTGTTACATCTAACCTCTGTAATATTTTCACTCCAAATATAGCTTTAAAAAGTGTATTTCATTACTACTGAATATTTTATAAAGCTTAGGTACATAGTTTAAGATTATTGCCATATTTAGTAAATTATGTATCACAGGAAAATTAAAAAAATATATATGTGTACTATAAGAAGCTCATGTAAAATTACTTTCATACACTACTATACTTTTTTTACATGAATATACATGTATATTTTATCAGCTAATTAATGAAATTACTTTAGAATAAAATACGTATAATTTTTATTTACGATCATTAAAAAAATTATTTTAGTTATTTTTTATTATTACAAATTAATTTACTATTTTTCTCTCTTAATAATGTTTGTAAATCGAAATAAAACAAAAATTGCCTGCTAATATTAGGCAGGATTTACAGATATCTTAAGATGTCTAATACTGTATTAACAGAAATTCAAAAATAATCACTCAGAAATAATATTTATAAAAATAGGTATCATTAATATTTCAGCCCCAAATCACACGTTTGTAAACCACATCATTATTTCCTTTCTTTTTAAGTAATTTGTGTTGAAACAGATAATTGAATGTTTATTTATAAGATGAATACGCTAGTGAAATAATGCGTTGATTCTTTTTTTTTTTTTAAGAGATCAGTAATTTGTGCGAATAATTACTATGTATAATTGAGATAAAATAACTTTTTCACGATGGATAAATAGTTCACTTAAATAAATGATAGCAGATGACTTATTTAATGACGAAACGCGATCGATTAAAAAAAAAAAAAAGAAAGAAAAAAAAAATTCTTTTCATTAATTTTTATTCTGAGGTTATAATTTTGAGAATGAATATGCACGAATCTAAAACAAATATTTAAATAAAGAGGGAAAAACCTTAGTTTATTTTTTTCCCTTTTTCATTCACATTTTATATTATTGGATTTTAAAATATTCTTAATAAATCATCCTTTTTTAAATTATGAGGAATAATTTTTTAAATATGTGTAACATTTTTTAATGCTATAATTTAACTAAAAATTTGCAATAAGTTCTCATTACAAATTTTAATTAATTGCTGATTAGAGACAACGTAAAAGTATACATAATTAAAAAATATAATATATTATAGTTTTGTTATTATTTAATTTTTTTTACCAGGCTTCCACGCCGTATATAAACCTGTTTCAAGTATTGCTTCAGAAGTTTATAGGACTCACATTTTACGCTGAAATTAAGCATCTCTCTATTCTAAAAAAAAGTAACTACCGCTGTCACCGCCGCCGCCACCGCCACCGGTTTTGATTTTTTTTTTGTGACCGGAGTCCTTTCTTCGTTAATATTAACAAAATTAATGCATACAAAATATGAAAATCGGTGGTTTTATACAGAAATGTTTGATAAACACGCTGATGCAGACAGTTTTCAATCGAAGAATTATTTTAAGAGTTATTTAATGCTAAAGTTGGACAAAATCGTTCCACTAAAAAAGTTTTATAGCAGCAAAAACTATACATGGCAGTGTAATCATTTTTAGATCATTTTATGCGTTAGAATTTGCCGGAGTGCAGATTGCATTAATTTTTTTTTTATTTTGACTCATTTTTTTCAGGTTTTATTTCTATTTTAAATTTAAATTTTCAGCATTTCTAGAGATATTTTTTACAGATTTCAGAAAATTGTACTAATTTAAACTGTTGCCAACTGTATAAAAAGCGCAAGCAATAATGTTTGCTTCAAATTAAAAATTTATTTACACGTGACTATTATAAACAGGAAAAAAACTTTCAAATTAGAATTAAATAATTACGTATAAAAAGCAGGAACTTATTAAAAATTACGTCATAAAAAGTATACACGTGAATTTTAAAAGAGAAAGGATATTGTAAAATAATAAATTCATTAACATGCATTAGAAGTCTTAGGAGAAATGACGTCATATTTACGTCACATTACATAACATGAACATTATTACATAAAATGAACACAAAATAATATTGCAAAAAAGTTTAAATTTAGAAATTGCGCTAGACATTTATTTGATATTTTGAGAATTAATTTAAAATGTCTCATTTAAAAGAACTTTCTTTTCGCTTTGTTAAAAAATACCAGGAGACGAAGACTTTCTTTACTTAATTCATTTTATATTAGCTTATTTTGAAATGTTGTTACACGTGTATACGTCATCAAGTTATTTTTATTTCGACGTTTTATTTGTTTTTTTTATTAATGTTGTACGAATTTATTTGTTCTTTCGTTATTTAAAATAAAAATTATATCAATTTGTATAATTTGGCGAGTGGTTTGCCGATTTATATAATTTGGCGAAATTGGTGGACAGGATAATCAAGTAGTACCACAGCGGATTTGGCGTTAAAATTCCCCAATCAAAGAGAAATGAATAGAAATTCGTTTATAGGGAGATCGCCACTGTTTTTTAAATTATAATGCAATCTTTCGAAATCTTTTTAAAGCCGATCAAATTAGCGTGCATTTAGAGTCTGCGGTGTCTGGACGGGGGTTGGCGAGCGTAGCTCGTAGGGGGCCGAGCCCCCTAGTTTGTTAAAAATTTCCTATCCACAATAACGGCTCAAGAGTTACATAGGATGTGATAGTGTAATGAGAGATAAAAGGGGTTAAAATTAAATATATATATATATATATATGTTTTTTTAATGAAAGGCTTGCCTTGTTAAAAATTCCTTACATTCTACAATTTTGGTTAATCATTGACAATTTGTTTTTCTAATTTTAAAGGTAATAATTTATGTTTATGCTTTATTTATTTTTTACGGAAAGATTTTGTTTCGTATCGACACTAGTGGTTTAATAAAAGCCTAGTTTTTCAAAATTCGATTGAAATCTATATAAATCTCAATGGGTTTTAAATAATGATTCAACACAGCCACATTTTTTGTTAAAACAGAAAAAAAGTAACGTTTCGTTTTAAAAGTTACTAGGGAGTCGTACCCGGGCTTGCCGTGTTACAGAATATATGTGAAAACCAAATTTTTTATTGAAAAGTTATATATTTTTTTCTACATGCAGTATATTTTTTAGATTACCCACTGAAAATAAAAAAAGCATTTTCCATGAGAAAAATATGAATTATACAATCAAATAAACTTTTGAAATTTATAAAAAGCAATTTTTTCTTATTAGCCGCATGCTAAGAGTTATTAGCCCAAGATTTTGCTGCTTACGGCATCCAATTATTTCTGATAATTTCAGAGCTTTAAGCGCGTAGTTCAATTACATGTCTGTTAAATTAGTGTTTTATTTATATTATTTTACTTATTTAATCATAGAGAAAGTTTTATTTTTCTTTACGGATAAAATGTTTACGGTTTTGTTTTACGGGTTATTAGTCGTAAGAAAATGATGAACACTTTATGTTGTTTTAAGGTCAAACGGATTAATCTTTCTTATCGAGCTCCACGCGATAGAGATAAATTTAAAAATTAACCTCTCATACTCGCAACCGCTCCTTTTTTAAAAAACTGATATTTTAATTTGATAATTTAAAAACCATTTTAACTCAAAACGGGAAGTCACGATTGACAGCAAAATCTTTGCATGTGAACAGTCGCACTCTTAACTCGAGATTCTAATCTCAGTACCGGAGAGTAAAAATTGCCGTAATTTATGGGGTTTTTTGACAAATTTGCATTAAAAATTTAGTTTTATCTAAGAAAATTATCGTTTCCTTTTAAATATGAGTCATTTTCATTTAAGCATTTCACCTAGTGTCTGAAACTTAGTACTAGTGGCGTAGCCAAGGAGGGGGAGGGGGTCCGGACACCCCCCACCCAGAACGAAGAACTGATATGCTGAATCATGGATACAATTGTAAAAAAGGCTAAGACGGAATCACAAAAAAACTACGAACAATTCCGCTTTGGACAGGTGTTCGTCTTAGAAGATATAAATCAAAGGCATGCCTTTAGTCGTAACTATGGACTTTCCCGTTTTAAGCAGGTTTCCGTTATAAACAATGGCTTTCTGTTTTCACAGTATTCGTTAAAACGGCTAAATCGTAATCACTCTATAGTACACACCCCTGAAGAGCATAATTGTACAGTGAAATATGTGAAGTTGTCCTATCTTTAAAACAAATTCAAGATTTGACGAAAGCAACACTATATATTAATGCTTGCTAACGTTTGAAACCTATCTGAAATGGAACTTGTACCAATTGTGATTCTTTCTTGGCAGTTTTTCCCTGAACACGGATTCCTCTCGTAAAAGGAAACATTTTAATGTCTCAAGACGGAAGGATAACTATAAAAGTATACCTGCTATTCCGTTTACAAAAATTTACGGTAACTAGATTTAATGTAAGACTTCTTTATCTTGCAATTCGATGGGACCAACTATTGCCGACAATTATGGGTAAATAAGAGTTTACACGAACGCAATAAAGGCGCATTGGTTAAGTTTCGTGACTTTTTCCACTTTATAACGAACAACATTATCAATTACTTTAAATCTGCTGCCTGCAAATAACAAATGTAGCTTTATTTCTGAATTGGTTATTTGTTACCACTTTCAGAATACACTGGCGAGAAAAATTAAAGGAACAAGGGATGGAAGGAACCTAAGGGGAAGCCTAAAGAACATAAAAAGTTACTTTATGTAGATTCTTTTAAGGGAACTTCAACGAAAGGTGATTGGTTGGCAGCTAAATGTCAACGTTATCACGTAGTCTAATGGGATTGACCCTTGCTACAGAAAAATATGCAAAATTTTCAGCCCGTTCTGTTGGTTCACGTGTGTGATTGAAGTCTAATTTCAAGAATTGTACGTGTAGTTGGGTAAAATTTTCGCTTGTAGTAGGTAGAGTATGTCTTTAAGAAGACATCTGGCCGATTGTGAGAAATGGCGTGCGATAGGGAGAATGGTGGCAGGACAAACACTCTTGTCTGCAAAGACTTAAAAATAGCCAAAAGCATCATTTCAAGAATATGTAAACGGTTTAAAGTCACTGGTAATGTGCACAGACAACCAGGTCAATGTAAAAAACGTGCTCAATAGGCTGTCAGGGCCGTTGTTTGGCAACGATTGCTAAACGAAACAGGCAACCGACATCAGTTCAGATTGCAATGGAGTTCGCTGCGGAAACAGGAACTCGGCTATCCA
This sequence comes from Maratus speciosus, assembly GCA_963932465.1. Classification (NCBI taxonomy): domain Eukaryota; kingdom Metazoa; phylum Arthropoda; class Arachnida; order Araneae; family Salticidae; genus Maratus; species Maratus speciosus. The sequence goes on from CAWVRF010000371.1 coordinate 88,193, forward strand.
GATTAACTGTGGGTGACAGGCTACATGCAAGGAAACCCATGATTTATATTTCACAAACTCCGGCATCGAAGTACGGACCGGTTAAAGTGATGCAGAGGTCATTGTCATTGGAGTACCATGGATTGGAACCGAGTTCTCTTTACCGATGGATCGATGGATCCTAATTGGTTTTGGAGAGTTATTACAGATGTGTTACCATATGGAGGGAAAAAACACACGCAATAAGACTGTAAACATCCGTGAAAGGCATCGATACAAAGGTCGTGGAATCACGGTATGGGCGAGCATCATTTTAAATGGCCGCACTGACCTACACATTTTTACCTGTGCAACTGTGAATGCTGAAATATACAGAGATGAGGTTGTTGTTTCTCCTGCAAGTTATTTAAGAGTGCAATCGGAAGATTTGGGATTTTATGGTTATTTTATGCTTATTAATGGTATAGAAGTGCTACTTCCCTCTACGGAACTCCAAAGTTCCTCTTCCAGAGCTGCAGAAATCCCACTCTGAAAAAAAAGTCTGGATTAAATGTTATCTTTAACGCCAATTATTACTTGTGAACGCCCAGTTTTACATTGCTTCAAGAAACTTTATGGTGGCAATAAGAGTTTTGTTTATGGAGAAGGACTCGAGGGATATTTTTTCTTTAACAATGAGAAATCTTAAGCATAAATTGAAGCTAATCCACGTACCAATGTCCAAAGTTTACTGCTGAACTTGGAGACTGCTCTAAAACTGTTCCGAACCATCTAAAATAAATAGTTTGGGAAGTTAAATAACAGAAACCATCATTACCTTTTACACATCCTAATACTTCCAAAAATATGCTAATCCATCACAACGAAATTTATTATAAAATTTTAACTTCTTTAATGACGACCAGATATCGGAAACAACTATCAGATCGAATATGGCATCAAAAATGGCGAGACATGAAACATAAAAACCCAAAAGAATTATGGCTGTTTTAGACAATTGTAACATAATTATTTTTTACAGCATGGACTGTAATTTGAATTTCTTACATCACTAGTTTCTGTACCTGAAATTGCAAGATCTCTTTCTAAAAGATTAAAACCTTATTTCAAAAATTTCCATGGGGAATAAACGGCTCGCGCGATTCACACTTATGGGAAATCATTTTCCAATATCTATTACAATTCAAGCAATACCAAGAAATTAAACATGGAAATCGCTGTTTTAAACTTAACCATTTGCTAACTTTATTGAAGGCAAATGCTGTGTAAACTTGATTAAAATAAATTTAACCGTTCAGTTTTTACATCTTATCGTTCGTAAAATGTTTCTAACTAGTAAATATCAATGTAACTTCAACTTAACATTAGCTGCAGTTATAGAGATTGATCTTACTTCTTTTATCCATTCTCTTTTAATTTAGGAATTAAACAAAGATATACCTAAATTCATAAAGTTACACGAAATACTTCTATTATACATATACAGTCAATCTTATAAAGACGTCATCGCGACTGGAAAAAAATTTCATTTTAGACGGGTTTCTCTTTAAAGAAGTGTAATTAATTTTACTTCTAAGACACATTACCGCAATAAGATCAATTGTTCGTTTCGTCGGAATCCTGAAACTCTTCCGTTTGAGACAGGATTCTGTTATAGACCGGTAGGCGGCAGTACAGACAATCACCTCATTGATTTGGAGACTTAAATTACAGAATTATTTAAAACTCGATTCGCATATTAAAACGCAATTGGTCTGTCAAGTCATATCTTGGTGGAAAACACTGAAAACCCGATTTTAGCGGTTGACTTATAGATTTACCATTGTATATTCCTACACCCAAAGGTATTAAATTTGGAGGACTGAGAGCAGGAAAACTCAATGGTAAACCTACGAGTCAACCACTAAAATCGGGTTTTCAGATGTTTGCCACCAAGATATGACTTGGCAGACCAATTGCGTTTTAACATGCGAATCGAGCTTTAAATAACTCTGGAATTTCAGCCACTAACTCGATGAGATGATTGTCTGTACTGCAGCGGCTCGGTCTATGGTAGAAAAGTTTTACTGTGTTTCAATAAAAAGCGGTAAAAATGAACCAGGCTTTTAGCAAATTTAATTGTATGACAATTCATATTAAGACTGTGTAACGCTTTCGTTTAAGGCAGGATTCTGATACAGATAATTATTTGACAGGTTTTACTATTCATATAACATAAATAAGTATAAATACATAACATCTTGTCAAAATGGAACCTGCCTATAACGGAATTCTGCTATGTTCCATAGTGCTGTCGAAAATAATGCTATACAATTACAGCTGCTAACACGAAAACCTGTGTAAAACGGAATATTTCCCCAACATTTGCGATTTCATCTTGACAAGTTTTAATATATATATATATAACATGAAGGAAAAAATCTGAAACCTTCCCGAAACAAAATCCTGACTACACCACTGCTTAGTACAATATACAGAATGGAAAAAAATATGGTCACTTTATGATAAAAATACGTGTTTTCAAAAGCAGCACTTAATTTTCCGTTCAAAATATTATGTCCCTAATCGGATTTCAAAGCATTAAAATTTATACAACAATTTTTATCAACAATTTTGAATTTTTACCAGATAATCACACGAACAAAAATAAATAAACCTCATTACTTCTCTCTTCTCTGCAATAATGAAAGCTATCTCATTATAATCATTTTGAAGAAGTTTCATAGAATATTTTTAATATTAAAATATAATAATGGGATATTAAAAAAAAACAGCTAGTGTGGGCACATCTACAAATGAACAGCTTTCAGTTAAAAAAAAAAAATATAAATAAAATAAAAAAAAAAAATAGTAAATTTGGTTCAGCAGAAATCCCAGGGCAGATGAGTAAAAAGTATTCTTGTGTTTTAAATATATAGATTATATAAAATTATGAAAAATTAAATTAAGCCAATTATGTTATTTTGAAAAAATATCAATAACATGTTTTAAAGAATAGCAATAAAATTTTATTAGTAGAGAGAATTTTTTACAAACACTTGGGGAGCCTGATATTATTTTAAACCTCGAATTATTGAAAAATCTTCTTTGATTGCTTGCCTAACTCGGCGAAACGAATTCATCCAAGAGACAATCATAAAGTTGTGTAATATAAATCGCCATTTTTCGTAGTTTTAACCGAGTTTTAACAAACGATATTCTTAACATAGCAGTATTTTAATTTCAATTTTTTTTTCAATTTTTATCAAAACATGGCAATAACATAAAATGGCATTCTACATAAAATAGGATAGAAGGGGAAAAAAGTTGTCTAGCTCACATTTTCAAAAAAAAAGGGGGGGGGGGGCTCAGCAATCACAAAAAACTAAAAGTAAATTAAAATAAAGACTCAAGAAAAACACTCCTACATCAGACATAAACTCCGAGCAACACGTGAATTCAGAAAATTTCTCCCTTTCACACATACAAAGCAAACAGGCGAAGGAAAACTGTCACAAACAAAAATTGCATTAAAAATTAAAACCTATAAATGATTTCCTTGCTATACTTTTTTAAATCCACATTTCGAGATTATCGTTATTCGTAGAGAAAATCGCTTTCTAATACAAAATAATTTCATAAGATAACCTTGATTTAATAATGTGACGAACTATACAAAATTACAAAATTATCCAGATCATATCCAGGAGCATCTGCATATGATTTATGAGTGTAATAAGAATTAACCACTCGGCATTGTTTCTCCAGGATTCGATAAAACGGATCTTTTTCATTTTATAATGCACTGTTAATGACCGAATTTCCTCATTTATCAGAGTATTTTGATATCACGATATTAATCTTGTGTTCGTTCGAAAAATGTAGATTTTGGATGTTTCTCACTCATATACATTCAATGCTTATTGAAGTATTCTGTCTGTGTTTAAAACTGTATATATATGCGGGGTGATTCAACAAAGATTGTGCAAATTTGAAAGATCTGAAGGACGGTGGTATATTATTTATATAATTTAATTCTAATTTCCCAAACTCTAAGTCCCACAATCGCTCCGAACTTTTGGAATCAAATTTTGCTTTTATAATATAAGTGAATTAAACTGTTTTATTTATTTCCGAAAAAATTTCTTTGTAACTGCGTTCTATGTAAGCAATATTGTTTTAAAAATCTTTTAATGGTATTCAGATGCATTTTAAGGGATATTGTAAACATGTTGAAAACAATGAAAGCTTATCCATTCACCGAATATAAAAAAATCGGATTAATAATAAACACAATGACAATCCCCATTCTCATCCTCTTTCAGTGTTTTCATTTTTTGTGCAAAGAACGGATACATAATCTTAATTATAAACACACTGACACTTCTCTTCTGCACAATTTTACACCCACTGTGCGTAAAGAGGGTATAACATTATTATTAAACATAATAATCCCTCACATTCTCAGTCATCTTCAACCGGTAATTTGGCCGTACAAAAGTCATCAAGACATTTCTGACGGCATTGGGAACGTCCGTAGTGAGATAATATGATCTTGTCGCATATAAAAATAATTACTAATATTATAAAGAAAAGAAAAAAATAAGAAAACTATGGGAAAAAAAAAAGTCATCATTCATTGCGTTTTGTCAATAGTTAAACTAGCCTATTTTTTTAAATTTCTGTTAAAACAATACTGCCTCCCTCATCATTGTAAAATTCTTGCAAAATATTTTTAGATTCTCATGCATAAACTAAAAAAAAAATGTTCATATTTATGTTTACTTCTACTGAAACCTGATAAATTCAGGTACTTTTTAAAGGAAATCAATTAAAATATTTGTTTTAAATTTAAATAATTTAATAAACATTTTTCTACATTATTTTAAAATGTATAATTGTGCAACTTCTGTCTCATCTAAATTAGATACAATACTCAAATGACCCTTTAATTTTTTGAGCAATATCTAAATAAAATGAAAAAAATGTACATAATTAGTCCTATTGTTACTCTTGTGTACACTGACAGCAAATACCCTCTATATGACAACAAATAATAAAATACATTTTAAAACATTGAAAAATGCACTCTTTTTAGCACTTTCTAACTTATTTGAAAATTGTTTATGATCCCCGGCCTGTTGAGTATTAGGATAGGATCATGTATCATTTATAGTTCGATTACTGGGGCACGCAAAATAATTATGCTGCATTATGGCTTATAGGGAAAAATCGTTTGCTATGTATCTTTATAATGTCACAGCATTTCAAATGTATTAAACTTGATATAAACATCAATAAGATGCACCACAAAATACTGAACGTAATATAAGATGTGCATGGCTTTTAACTTTCATATACAGGGACACACAAAATAATTCTGCTACAGTACTGTCTTGAGAGATAATTCCTGGAATTTTGTTTTGAGTTGTGGTATGTGCTTTTAAATTTAAGTAATTTAATGCACATAAAATAAATCGAGTGCATTTCCGTTTCTTGACGAAAAGTGATGAAGGGGAATTTTTGCGTTTCCTAAATGAAATAAATTTTAGCATACTATGTAGAACATGTACAAATCTATAAAACATACACAAGGCTGGACATAAAAAATCCGGATACTTCACCGAATTCAAATGGTAAATGCTGAAATTGGGTTTTCGTATTTTCTGTGCGTTTAATCAAACGATGAAATTTTGTTATAGTATTCTGAATGTGTTGGAAAGTGTTTCATAATCTATGCTTGACACATCATTATTCTTTGCTGTTTCATTTTAATGAATTTTGAAATTTGCCCTCTAATGTTACAAATTTAAACAAGTGAAGCTCTCGGAGAAAATGAGAGTGGATTTAGAATCTGCAAAATATTCTCTTCCCTTTAATTTCCCACCGAGGCAGGTTGCACCTTTCAAAGTAGGGAGAAATGCGGATATGATAAATTTTAGAACTGATGGCAGCTGAAATAATACAATGTGTAAAATATTAACGTAGCGCCTCCAAGAAACCAAACCTACTAGAATACAATAAAACAGTGGTGGAAAATTGGCGCAGAGGAGGAGCCTATTGACATCATTAAATTTTAGTAGTATTTTTCGGCTTATCTAATGACAGAAATTCTGAGTTTTTATTAAAGGGAATAATACTATGAAATATTAGTGGTGTGAATAGGCTCCTTCTCTGCGCCAATTTTCCACCACTGAATAAAAATATGTTAATCGTTTTGAAAATGTTAAAATTTGTAATTATGCTTTTAAGAGTCAGCAATAAAAAATGATCTTTAGTATAATTTACATCTAATTTTAAAATGTTTGCGAAATACATACAATTCATACACCGTATAAAATAGATAGTATTAAATATTCTTCACTTTTTCCATTAAATTAGAGTCATTTCTAAAGTATTCTGAAAATTACAGCATTAGTCCGTTTCTTATTATGAATCAATTGACCAGAATTATAGAGTGATAACAGTTTTTGTTAAAACATTTTACTAGTACTGTAATTTTCTCTAGAGTTTATATGAGCTTTTGCTCAAAATATTACGTATTCATGATACTGTTCTTAGATTTATTAGTCAAGAGTATCAATTGTGTAGAAAACTTATATCCTAGCCGAGCTTTCTAATATACAATGTTGTCTGAATAACTGAAATGCTTAAATAACGGCGTTTATTATTGCTAGTGATTATAGAACTTTTCTGAGTTTTTAGAAAAATAGTTACCTGATTAACTTTCATATTTACGTAAAATATTACATATTTGCAGTTAAACCCAGTTCTTTAAACGCGCCAAATCACGCAAAAGCATTTCGAACTTTAATGTTTTTTGCCATATCCATTAATAAAAATTATTTCAAATTGACAGTCTGTTTTGGTTTTACTAAAAATGGCAAGTTGAATTTAAACTAACAGTAGACAATGACATCTACTTTTAAATGTTATGTATATATTAGTGATTGAGATTCGTCTACGTATTAAAAATTGTAGCAAATTTATTTTTTTAAACGGTAACAGATACTTTTGATACTATATATGAGTTTCATGTTCTAGGCTTATAGAAAGTTTTCAGATATGTAAATAGTTTCTGCAGTTTTTCATAAATAATTTTTCTGAATAAGTAAAGTAGGGCACTAGAACAATTTCTGGTAATTATTCGCAATTCAATAAAAAAAGAGATAAAGGCAAGATGCGCATGCTTTGTTATACTCTCTCTAGAAATATAATACATTTGAACAAGTATGTGTTTTAATATGTTTAAAAGTATAAATGGAAATAAATGAAGAATTTTTATCACTTTTCTTACATTTACTGTGTTAAATAACAATATATAACAATGCTATAACAATATATAACAGAGCTATTTCATGTTCAAATCAGTCCCATAATTTCTGTTACATAATTTCTATTCAATAAAAAACTATGGATAGTAATGTAACCATATTTTACCGGCATATACTTGCCTTAATTTTTGTGTCCATTGCCCAGTTAGGTTTTGAATTTGTCTATTTTTTTTAAGTTTTGCGTTAATTTTTAATTTAATATTGCATTATCCGATTAGAGATTTAATTAATTTTGATATACAGTTGCCATATTCAAAAAGTTCAAAAAATTTCTAAACACTTTGAAACTCAACACTTATAGTACATTTTTTCACACTTGAAAGAAATGTTAGAAAGCACATTTTAAATAGGTCTCTCAACCCCCCCCCCCCTGCCTTCTACAACTATACTTCTAATGATGTAAAATACTTTTTACGAAGGTGCTGCGCATTAGGGAAAAATTTCTCATCTTCCGGTAACACCACCTTAAATTTTGAACAAACCCCAACGCGAACGTCCGGTTATTTGGTTATGAGGAAACTCGGAACTCACAGCGCACAAACAAGGATTCACACGTCTCATGTTCTCTTTTCTGTTATCAACGTGCGGTCGCACGCAAATATAACTGCAATATTTTTAACAGTTCATATATCTAACGATCTTCTCTGACAATAATAGCGACGGCATTGATGTTGTCTTGTGCAAACGCAGTTACAGGAACTCAGGGTTCGCCTTCCTTTGAAGATGATTGTCTTTCTCTTACTTAACCCCTTAACCTACGATTTACTTTCAACAGCTCCACGGTTTGTCAAATCCATAGCTACCTCTAAAATTTAATAGAGATTTTCACCTTGTTTAATCATGGAATTTCGACGATTAAATTAAACTATATTTACTGTAAAATTTTAGTGGTATGAAGAATTTACATTTGGCTCGATCATTGTACGCGGGTTATGCCCGTCACTGTAGATTAAGGGGTTAAACATCTCAAACACTCTTTTTTCTAACTGTGCTACAGGGAACAAAAGACGCTCCATAAGTCTCTATAGTCTTCGATTTCTTCAGGAGAAAGGAAATTTTTCAGTGGACAAGAGCATTGCGTGTTGCCTCTATCGTTCCCGTTGACGAAACTGAAAGTATTTGAACTTCCATGGCTGTCGCTGAGACGTACTACAGGATATAAACGAAAAAAATACCACGTTTTCAATTCACATTAAGCTAACAATGGAGCATAAAATTAATTATGTGTGTAATAATGTATGCTAATTAAAAACCATCTTCTTTCTTTATTGAACAGCATTTGTATATTCACACGTGAATATAATAAAAGAACGAAAGCATTAAAATTATATGTTATTACGTGTAATAACTATTTATGAAAAAACATTACATCATATTTAAAAATTTATATTTAAAAAGTCTTATTTAAACCGATTTTCAGAAAGCGTCTAAAAGAAAACTTTTCTTCCAGGCGTAATTAAAGTTCTTGAACCAGCGACAATTTTTATTTAATTATTTTATAGACATTTATTTTCATGTGCAATTGATAATGCTTAATCAATCACGAAAATAGCCGCCAGCTGTCAAAAACTGTGCCTTCGGCCTTATGAACAGAAAAATCCTCCCAGTCAAAGCGAAATGAATGACAACCCGATTACGCATGATCGCCACTGATCGTAATAACATCATTCAATGTTCCAGAATCTTGTAACATATTTTAAAAGAGCAAATTAGCGTGGATTTAGAGATTGTGCGGACTGGAACGGGGTTGGAGAGTGTAGTTCGTAGGGGATAGAGCCCCTCTACACACCCACTTGTTGTAGATAAAACTAAACATAAAATTCAGCTGTTTTTCAGGTGATTTTTTTTTATTTAAGGAATTGGATAAGTATTTTATTTTTTATATCTTTCCAAACGATCATTTCACAGTTTAGCTTACTTTTTAACACTAGAACGGCGGGAACTTTTACTCAAGTTTTTAAAAAAATATTTCACATCAGAATTTTTACTTAAAACTATTTAACATATTTAATTAAGTTATTTTTGTGCAGCATATATTAATCTTATATTACAAAGAAATTTCTGGTTCGAATCGACATGTATTCATTCAGAAAGGGTCAAAATGACCCCTCGCCGCCGTTCTAGTGTTAAAGTACTGAAATCCATTTAGAACTCCCTGAGAAAATTGTACATCAACCAAAACTGTTTTACACGTGATTTCGCAATCTACTCTTTACCTTTTAAAAAATAAACAGAAATGTCATAGAGTTTCTTTTTAATGTTTCTTCTTCATAAACGAATTGCCACAAACTTTTGTTGAAAAATTGCATAACAGAAATAATTTATCTAAGTCTTTTCTGTTTTATTTAACTTATTTTTCAGTTTAAATCTTTTTTCATTTTAAATAACAGTGTGAGAGAAATATTTCTCAACGCTAATTACGTTTTCAGTAAGATTTAAAGTTAAAACAATGACTAAAGGCGTCGTTGAAAATTTGATAAGTTTAAGTTTCTACAGTTTCTCATTTTAAATTGAATGAATATAATATATTTAACATACATTTTTATGTTTATCTACATAATATATTCCTATTCGTTACACGAGGAGAATGAATACGTTAAATGTTTTGGTCTGAAATATCGAAGTTCATTATATCTCCTTTCTTTGTTTTCGAAGTTTCACTTTAATCATGGAAAACAAAATTACAACCCTTCTGCATACCATAAATATTTTGCGGAAAATGTAATATAATGTGCTGTTTCAGTAAATTAATATAAAGCCAAATTTTTCCTGAGGAAAAATTTTTACTGTTGATAATTTCAGGAGTGTAAAATAGAAAACTAATTAATCTAGACGAATAGATTAATGACAAATTCTACTAATATAAACATAGTTGACGAATGTGTAATTTTTGAAAAGAGGTCATCAAAACTTTGATAATATTTAATAAAGTTTAAAATGAAAATAAATGTTTTTAGGTCTATAGCATGTTTATAAAACTTTAAAGGATTTCTTTGGAGGGATATAGCAAAAATGATGCAAAAAAAAAAAAAAAAAAAAAAAATACTTTTTTGTAGAATTTGTTTTCGATTGGAATATGCACAAGTGGGATACATCACAGCAGAATGTCAATCATCGGTAAAAATGGAAAAGGTTTATCGAAGCAGTATAAGGTAGATAGCTGATTTTGCTAGCCGACTTTCTTGAATGACGACATCGGTTTTTGCTGGATTTGTGTATTATTATGCAGTAGTGACGTCATATGCATACTCATCTATAATTGTTGTTTAAACTGGATCTTAGATGTGGAATTTTTTAGCGGATGCGAATGACGTCTTTTTATATTAAAGATGTGAATTATCACATTGCTAACAAAGCGTAAATCAATTTACTGAAAAATGTCCAAGCCGGGAATCGAACCCGGGCCCCTGGAATAGATCTCCAGTGCTCTACCACTAAGCCACAAGGACGATGGCCAACTTGGCATCTCTCACTTATATAAGTCGGTAAAGCTGCTACCGCACCACTAGATGAAGAGGTTTTCATGAGCACACAATCTAGTGGCGTAACATGAGACGCAAATGAACCCAGAATCGGTGAATATACAGTTAAAATTACAGTTTTAATTACAGTTAAAATTACAGTTTTAATTAATTTTTCAACTACTTTTAACCAGTGAAATTATGCTTGAAATTATTGCATATTAAAGACGTGAATTATCATATTGCTAACAAAGTGTAAACCAACTTAGTGAAAAATGTCCAAGTCGCGAATCGAACCTGGGCCCATGGAATTGATCTCCAGTGCTCTACCACTAAGCCACAAGGACGATGCCCAGCTTGGCATCTCTCACTTATATACTGAACTTCTCACTTATATGCTGAAAAGTAGTTGAAAAATTAATTAAAAATTGTATATCCACCGATGCTGTGTTCATTTGCGTCTCATGTTACGTCACTAGATTGTGTGCTCATGAAGACCTCTCCATCTAGTGCTGCGGTAGCAGCCTTACCGACTTATATAAGTGAGATATGCCAAGCTGGGCATCGTGCTTGTGGCTTAGTGGTATAGCACTGGAGATTTTTCCAGGGGCCCGGGTTCGATTCCCGACTTGGATATTTTAGTTCGTTTACGCTTTGTTAGCAATGTGATAATTCACGTCTTTAATATTCAATAATTTCAAGCGTAATTTCACTGCTGAAAAGTAGTTGAAAAATTTATTTAAAACGTCATTTTATATCAAATAAAACGGTTTGTTTTAGGTTTTACAACTGAAATATGTTTTGTGTATCTATATTTATATATTTTTTTTTCCATTGAGGGCGACACTAAATTCTAAAAAAAAAAAAAAAAAAAAAAAAAAAAAAAAAAACAGAATTCCTGTTTTCTAGTTGTTTTATTTTATTTTATTTATTTATTTATTTATTTATTTATTGTTCTTAGTAAAGAAATTCGTGCAAAAAAATACAATTTCCTTGAGTCTAAATATATATATATATATATATATATATACAGATTGTAGTTTAAGAAAGCTGTTAGTATTAAAATACAAAAATTATATTAAAAAAAACATTTTCCGATCCCAGTATTCGCTAATGACCGAGTATAAAATTATTCAGTCAACATGATTTCTGAAACATGCTTTCTGTAACAATATAGATTGCAAAGCAATTTTTTCCTTTCACTTTTTTCAGTGAAAAAAATAATATTTGCATTAAAAAAAATACATTTTTAGAATTACCATCAATGAAGCTAATTATAGAAATTTATTATTAATCCTTATCATTGTCCATACCTTGATCTAATATCTATCCGATCCGTGATATAGAGATGAAAGTCAGTTTCCGTTTTGCATTGAAAAACGTGTTACACTAACCCACAATATTAACAATTATTATCGAAACAACATTAAGTAAATTTAATGCTCAACATGGTCTTCAATAATTTCTGTTTTGCAATATCAAAGTTTTAATTTAATCCTAAATGAAAATGGCTAAAAATGCGATATTTCTGTAGTTTATTCTGTCCCACATACACAAAAAACAGGGGTACTTGGTATATCTAAGTTGCATTCACCCCTCACCAATCAGGGAATGTTTACTTCAGCCATTAGTAGAAAACTAATTAATAGCTTCCTATGACTCACGCCCGATTCAGCGTAGAGTGGTCGCATTAATAAAAGCTGTAGAGAAGAAACTTGACGAGATAGAAGAAAACTAATTCCAATTTTGAAATCAGCACGCTTTTTTTACTTAAAAACAGCTGAAAAATCGATGTCAACAGAAATTGAGTTAAAATTTGTTCCCTAGTGTAACATATTGAAATAAAAAAAATAAATAATCATTGTTTAACGTCTGATATACGAGTTAAAAATAAAAAAATATATTACAATTCATCAGACATACAAGTAAAATTACATAAATACATTTAATACAATTAAAAAGCAAACGTTTCAAGCTAAATGTTAGCCCCTCATCAGTGCAACAAAACATTCAAATGACAGAAAACTATATATCATGTTTACAGTTAAAAATTATTAGCAGTTAAAATTAAATAAAGTATAAAATTTTTTAAAAACAATGCTGAGTATTCAGGAGGAAGTGCACATGATTCAATAATTATATGCAAATAATCAATGTTTTTGCATATGTATAAAGTATTAAATAATTCTTTGAGCTTCAAACACCAAGTTAAATTTAATAGATTGGATTCACTTAAACCTTGCACTTCGCCAAGTAATGTTATCAATCAGAACTGGACTATGAACTTATCTTCCCGTAGTTTTTCTGTGGATGAAATGAAGATTTTAAATCGAGGTTTGAATTTTTCCATTGGTCAACGTAAGGTTAACATTCCTAATCTACTGGCCTCTTTGGAACCTATGTTGTCTAGGCAAAGTAGCGAACTGCAACATACGATTCGTAGTGATCTGACGAAATTAATTTTAAGACACAAGAACAGTGACCCTATTAATCAATCTACAGATATGCAACTATTAAAGTCATTGTCGTTGGATCCTTCTATCGTGATTACCAGAGCCGACAAGGGCCGGATGACTGTGATTATGGATAAATCCGCTTACATTATTAAAGCACATGGGTTATTGGATGATGTTTCTACATATAAAGTTTTAAGTAAAGACCTTACACCAAGTATTCAGAAGAACCTCAATGCTTTACTTAGCGACCTAGAAAAAAAGAAAAAACTCCCCCCGGATACAGCTAAAAAATTAAAGTGTTATACTGGCATTGTTCCGGCTTTTTATGGTTTACCTAAAGTTCATAAAACTAATATGCCTCTCCGTCCAATTATAGATTATACTCGATCACCTGTCTATAAATTGTCTAGTTTTTTATAGACATTGTTGAAACCTCTAACTTTGGAATCCATTTACTGTCTTACATCAGCTTATCAATTTTTGGACTGTCTTAAGAGTTTCCGTTTTTCACCTAACTGCATGATGGCTTCATTTGACGTAGTGTCTCTATTTACATCTATACCGATTGATTTTGCTTGCGAAGTTGTCCAGAAAGTATGGCCTAAATATAATATGGACTCAAGTCTTGACATTTTGGATGTTGTTGATCTTGTGAGATTTTGTCTTACATCTAATTGTTTCATTTTTGATGAAAAATTTTATAGCCAAGTTAATGGAACTGCTATGGGATCCCCAATTTCCGTTAGAATAGCTGAAATAGTAAAGCAGTACATTGAGTATGAAATAATGTGCCTTTTAGGCTCTAAGGTCTGTTTTTGGAGACGTTATGTGGATGACGTTTTTCTTGTTGCAAAGCAGGAGGATTTGAATGAAATTCTACAAACTGCGAACTCTATTTGTCCAGCAATCCAATTCACTGCCGAAATCGAGACTGATCGCAAATTACCTTTCCACGACATTATGGTTGAAAGAGTAGAGAATACTGATTTTCAGAAATTTTTAACATCTGTATACCGTAAGGCGACAAATTCTGGGCAATACCTAAATTTTGAATCTATGAACCCACTCTCCCATAAAATCGCAGTCGTTAGAACTTTAATCCACAGAACTAAAAGTTATTGTCATACTGATGCAGCCTTCCAATTTGAAAAAAAGAAGATATTTAGTGACCTAATTCTAAATGGATATCTTTTAAGATGGTTAAAAGGGATTTTTTCTGAGCATCGCGTGTCATCCTCTGTAAATTGTAAGGCTCCCGCTATTTACATATCTCTACCCTACAACAAATATCTTTCTGAAAAAATCTCTAGCCTTTTGAAGTCTCATAACATCAGTACATCATTCAAGCCTCAAAATGTTTTGAAAAAAACTTACTTTGTAAATCTAAACCTAAAATTCCCCCCTTACTAAGAACCGGTTCAATTTACAGTATACCATGTAAAGGTTGCGACTCAGTATATATTGGCGAAACTGGTCGCACTTGCGCCATTCGCCTTGCCGAGCATAAACGTACTTACAAATCTGGAAACCTACAGTCTAAAATTGTACAGCATTCTTTGGATACCGACCATATCCCAGATTCCACGAATATGAAAATTATCAGATCCGATTGCAATAATATTAAAAGTAGAGGTTTTCTGGAAGGTGTGTTCACTCGTAAGCAAATGTCGCCGATAAATGAATCATGTGCACTTCCTCCTGAATACTCAGCAATGTTAAAAAAAAAATTATACTTTATTTAATTTTAACTGCTAATAATTTTTAACTGTAAACATGATATATAGTTTTCAGTCATTTGAATGTTTTGTTGCACTGATGAGGGGCTAAAATTTTGCTTGAAACGTTTGCTTTTTAATTGTATCTGGGAGCACGGCAGTGCGTCCGCCAAGTTCGCACAAGCCGTAAGCTACCTTTTCCTGAACCATTTTGGCATACTTTTCACCCCCTCATAACGTCGTTTTAGGGTGAGATATAGAAATTTTTCTGTTATACACATGTTCGTATGGTCAAACTGAACTAAGGTTCCACGATTTCATGTTTCTATATTTAGTAGTTTTCGAAATATTAAATTCCGAAAAAGCGCTTTTTTGTCACTGACTCACTTCGCATCATCAAATAACTAAGGTACTTCTAAAAGTCGTAGAATCATGAAATTTCACAAGTAAGTCGGCTTTGTAGCACAATTAACCAGAAAAATCTGAAAACACAGAATTTCCGCCTCTAAACCCTTCAAACAGGGGGTTTTCATTTGGCCGTAAACAGTTCCTTAACACATTCAATTGTGCCAATGTTGGTCGCCAAAACTCGATTACAGAGTTTTGAAGGGAGTCACGTGATTTCAAGCAGAATAACATTTTATATATATGCTTTCCCAAAGATGTTTGTTAAATAGAAAAAATGAATATACCTAAAAATTTTAATCAGTGTAGGTTATGATATATTTACGATATAAAAACAACAAAACATTTAACAAAATATAACCGCAATTCGGTACGTTTCCGATATAGTAGCCTTGGCGAAATAGAGAAAATAGCCTTGACGAGAAAAGAAATTTGATAATAACGTATTTTATGGCAACCTATCTACTGTGTTATATACACAAGCAATTTTTTCAATGTATATACAATTTATTTAATGTAAGGAACCCGTTTATTTATTTTTATATACCAACATAAATAATTTGTATATAAAAATAATATTTTATACATGTATAAATAAAATGTTTATATGTATATAAATACATGGTACTTCTTAGTTATCCCGTCGACCAAATTGTAGGATTAAATGCCAATAATGGTTTGCCATTAATTAATTAATTGTAAGATTAAATGCCAATAATGGCCAATAAAACCATTAATTCGACGTTTTATTCGTATTTTTATTAATGATTTACATAATTTATAAGTTCATCAGGTTTGTTTTCATAGTTGTTTATATCATTTGGTAACATATCTCAGTTACTGAAGTCCGAATTGCGCCAAGATTTAAAAAAAATGCCAAGGTCCCTATAGTGGAAAAATATCCTAATTCCATATGAAAGTTTAAAAATCTCCTTTTAATTAAATGAAATGTGTAACTTATAAACTGCCTTTAACGATGTGCGAAAGATGCGGCGTCCGAAGTCCGCTGCTAATGTTATTATATTGTATTATTAGCCTACTTACTGTTAATGTATTGTTAATTTTAAATCTGTAAAAGAAATATTATAGTTATAGATAAGATATGTTGGTCGCCAAAACCCGATTACAGAAAATTAGCCTGAGTTATAAAGGTGTTACATGATTTCAAGCTGAATGAATTTTTATATGCTTTTACAAAAATCTTAATAAGGCAAATCTTTCAGTTTATCTGTCCATCTTTCTATCCTTTATTTCCTTAAAACAAATTTTATTAAAGACCGGGAGGCGTCTGCACAGATCATCATCTCATCTAGTTCACGGCTGAAATTTTAGGATTATTTAAATATCGATTAGCGTATTGAAATATAACTGGACTACAAAGTCATATCTTTGTACAAACCACATACAGACCCGATTTGACGGGTTAATTGGTGGATTTTCCATTTTGTCTTCCTGAACCCATTCCTCCATGTTTTCAAACTTTTGGATGCAGGAAAATACAATAGTAAACCTATCAGTTAACCTCTAAAATTAGGTCTTCAGGTGGTTTCTACCAAGATATGACTTAACAGACTAGTTGCATTTAAATATGCTAATCTAGTTTTAACTAATCGTAAAATTTCAGCTGTAAACTCGATGAGGTGATGGTGCGTGCAGATGCCTCCCGGTCTATTATAAATCTCGGAATCCTAATCTCAATAGCACTCTGGTCAATCTGGCAATTATCCTTACTATTTATGGAACACTATTTTTTTAAGTGCGTTTTAGTGATGTTAATGAACTTATGCATATGCATCATACATATTATACATATGCATATAATACGTAATACATTTGCATCATACATATTATAAGTATGTGTATAATACATAATACATATGCATCATTATGACGTCATAATAAACAAAACATTTTTTGTCGCCAAATTTGAGAATTGACATGATATATTACCAAATTTGGCGAAACTTTGCTAAATGTCGCCAAGCTTGGCGAATATTTGACACCAGTAGCTATTTTTCAATGAGTTAATTATTAATGCGAGCCATCTATTTTTATTTTTCCGCATATCATCTAAATAGTTTAATGATATAACGTACTAATATTTTCAAAGTGCTTATAGTTTCGTCACTGCCCAAAACCTCTGCTATTGTTATTATATTGTACTGTTATTATACTTACTGTGAGTATGTTGTTAATCTTTACACCGCTAAATCTTCTGTATTATATAAAGAGAATTTACGGAAACTATTAAAGCATTGAAACTGCCAGTTCTCCTTATGATTATTATAATTCTATAATATGTAGCCTGTTAATCGATATGTACGTTAGAATGAATTTTCTATAATCCGGTTCCTCGCATTTTAGTTTTTAGGTTTCGAATAAAATTATCTAAAATCTTAAAACCATGGCACATTGACTAATTCTTCAACACGATCAGATGAGAGGAATGATAGATTTCCAAATGGATCATGGCAGTGAGCAGGTAGACCTTCTATTCTTCCTTAATCGAGTCTATTGAAAAGGTTAACGTGAAATAAAAAGATATTAGTATCAATATGGTTTAATGCAAATGCAGATTTTGTCAAAGGATTTCATAAGAACCATTTCACTTGTACCCAGTCGTATCAGTTAAAATACAACAATTGGCAGTGAGCCCAATTAAAAAAGATTACTTAATAGGATTAAAAATTTCCGCATTAGAGAACGAATCGTAACTGCTAAGGAAACATGCATAAGTGAGTTAAGAGATATTTGTCACGAAAGATGAAATACATAACAACACAAAATATATGATGTGCTTCCATGATCGTAAAGAGTTCTTGATTTCTCTATCAAAAGCTTCCGACTTGGCAAAAGAATGGGCAAGTAAATTAAATTATGAATAACAGTAACATGATGCAACGTTTAACATGGAATTAATACGGTAAATTCTGCTTGCTAGAGGCGGCTAGTACTTTAATATAAAAAGAAATAAAGTATAAATTTGTAAAGCTCAATAAAATAAATTTAGGTATTTTTATGTTAGCCGGGCGCAAGTGGCAAATCGCCAAATACTGTTCCCAACTCCATTGTTCATATTGCATTCATTTCATTTAAATATATATACTTTTAAGTCATCTCATTTAAAATAGATGAATTTCCCTCATTTTATTTAATAGAATATTTAACAGAGAAATAATTAAATAAATAAATAAGAAATAATAACATAAACCAAAATATTTTATTTGAAAATCAAAGCATTGTTTCTAATTTACACATGTGAAAAAAGAAAACTGCTATTGGCGAAAAAACAAAAGGCTTATGAGGAGATTTGCTCCCTGCTAACATAAAAGTACCGAAATTTAAGATTTTTCATATTAATATAGTTTAGAATAACAAACTTGAAAAAACATACAAAAAGTAGTGATATCCCAACAAAAAGTTTTCGGTAAAAAAAAAAAAGCGCCAAGTTCTCCTTAATGTTTCGGCCAGAAAAAAGTAGTGATATCTGAAGTTCGCACAAGCTAAGAGCCAAACATCCCAAATCTTTCATTGAAAATGGCTTCCTGCGACTTGGCCGTTAATGCCTTCGAGAGAGTTTTACAAATTTTAAAATATGTACAAATGAGCTACATGTCAACTACATTTTTTGATTATTTTAGGCATTTTGTGGCACAGAGTACAGAAATAAAATACACATTTGAAAAAAGCATTTAAACAACTTCAGCCCATTTAAATGATTAGAAGTTAAAAATAACAAAATACTTGTATTCAGGAGATACTATCCCTAATTGCTAAAACATAATTAGTATCAGCTTTTAACAGTTTATAAATCAAATACCTCTTAATGTATGCAAACAAACTATAACAAATGTTCAAACGAAAAAAATCTCTTTCGTCAATACACAAGAATTCAATATTATACAATAAAATATAATGTAACATATTGTGAGATTTGAAGTAAGTAAATTTTGTTTTATTTCTTGGGTTTTACGTTAATGACTTTAGCTTTAGACCGTACAAAAAGGCAATTAAACCACAAGTGGACTAAATGATCTGTAATCAAAACTAATATTTGTTGAAACTGAATGTTAGTTATCAGAAATCTTTTACTTATAATGTCTTTATGTGAATTTGCCTCTTTGCATTCTAATATTACTTTTAATATTTAAATAATTCATAAATGCGTAATTTTCAATCATTAATTTTGAAATACTATAGAAGGCATTAACGGCCAAGTCGCAGGAAGCCATTTTCAATGAAAGATTTGGGATGTTTGGCTTTTAACTTGTGCGAACTTCAGATATCACTACTTTTTCTAGCCGAAACATTAAGGAGAACTTGGCGCTTTTTTTTTTTTTACCGAAAACTTTTTGTTGGGATTAAATGTATTTATGTAATTTTACTTGTATGTTTGATGAAATGTAATATATTTTTTATATTGAAATAAAGTTTTGAAACTGAATGAATATTGAAGAGTTACTTTTGTAGTAGCCACAAGTCAGGCGTTGATAGCCGAATAAATCGCCAATGATTTCGATATACTTATCCCAGATTTAGTGAGTAAGTTTTTTTGTGTATAGAATAACAGCCATAAAAAAATGGTGAACTCTTTCTGTTGCTTTAAGTGCATATGGGTTAAACGTTCGTAATAGGGCTTCATGCGATAAAGATGGAGTTAAGAAAAAATCTGGTTTATAAAATAAATAGAAAATCGGTAATTTCAAATACCGTTTTAAAACAAACTGCATTTCAATGAACATTTCTTTTCCTGCATGACGTATAGGAAAAAAATAAAGAAATTGTACGGTGTTTAGAAATTGTTATGGAAGACAAATTTATTAATCAGGTGTTTACTATCGCCCATGCGACACTAGCTTTACATACATACATTTGTTTGCATAATAATATTTTTAGATGTTTATTGTTTCCTCTTCAAATAGTATTTATATACATATATATATATATATTTAAACTGCAACTAATTATAAATATTCCATTGTAAGCATCTTAAATATCACTGCTTTTCAGATAAAAGTGTTACTTCCTATGCAGTTCACTGTTCATTTTTCAATTCTTGAGAACAAATATCTAACCGCTTTCTATACAAACCTCTAATAAAACCTTTCATTCACTAGAACAAATGGCTATACATTAATTAATATGCTGTGGAAATTGAAATTGATTTTCTTATGGGACAGATAATCTAACTGGTGTTGCTGAACTAATGCCGAAAGATTCATTATTTTGAATCAATGAAGCGTTTATTCAGATTGTTGTCAAATTAAATAAATTATATCATATATATTCAAGATAATTTAGAAAATTTAAGTTTTAATAAATCTTTTAAATAGAGGAAACTTATAATATACGCGATAAATAAATAATAACGTATCTATTTAATAATATGAAAATATTAAAACCTACACAACTTTAAATAATATGTTATATTTACATTAATGTACATAATGATTTATATACCATGCGCACTTAATATATATATATATAAGATATGAGACACAAATTACATTTTAATTATTTTTTTAATTTTATTATTATTAATTAATAATTAATTTAATTTGTTATTTTATTTTTTTATACTAATGTCTATTTCAATCATAAGAAAAGGTTAATTTTATCAACCGTCACGGTGTTCTGTAGAATAACTAATTAACCTACTTTCAATGCATACTTACATGTATAATAATAATATTTAGAAAAAAATATTTAGACTATTCATCAAGCAAATTGAGAGATTTTAAAAACGTGATATTTAAAAAGTAATATTCAAATATTAAATTATTTTCAAAAATTTCAATTATCAGAGAAAATATTTAATACCAAAAATTACATAAAAGCTAGAACTATGTAGAGAGGTTGATACGCTTATATTTATAAATATATTAATAAACTTAGTTACGTGAAATTTTATTCACAATGACAACAAGGCGCAAAACCAACAGAGTGAAGGAGTATCCAGGCAAGGATTCGAACCTGGGTCTTTGGTTCAGCGCACCAACGCTCTTTCATCTGAGCAATCTGGAACGACACAGCTAGTCTGGCACTCTTCACTCTTAAATGTCAATAAGGTTGCAACCGCAGCACAAGATGGGGTCATCGTTTAAAGATTATTATATATATTAATAAATATTTATCGAATTTGTTAGGATTTTTATCTCCATTTAATCCTCATATTTTGTACAAAAAAAATTTTTGTAATCGGGTAAAATATTAATTCAAAACTATTGCAAACCTTCTTTCTAACAGTTAATAAATGTTTAAAACTTCTTTCAATAATTTTTTCATATTACTGATCATCGTGTTCCTATGATATGGGCTGAAAAATGGCAAATAGACGAATTATTATATGTACATAGCATGAATTATATTCATCTTCGTAATCAAATAATATTTTAAAGACAATGCAAATGTACAATTTAAAATACATGAATACATGAGGCCCACTCATGGTTTGTGAGTTCTAAGTATCAAGAGGTGGTGATTTCTTCTGAATCCCTTTCTGGCTTATTGGCTTTACAGAGTTTATATTCTCAAGGTATTCCTTCTAATCCAGTAAACTATTTATTCCTTGCAAGCTATTGAAAAACGAATTCTTATATCATGGTTTCAAGTTCGCGGAGCTCAAACTGACGGACACACTCGCAAAATATGCAATAATGATAACAAAAACTCTTTTTTCTTTACCTCTTCCTATTTGCCATTTAAAATACGGTTTAAAAAGTAAAGTGTTGACAGATTTGCAAGATATGTACAGGATATTACATATTTAATTAATTTCAAAATATCATACGAATTTTATTTTATCATATAAAAAACATTATTTATTATTTTCCGTGCTTCTTCTCTTTAATACATTTAAATATATAAAATTTTAAAAATTCCTTCACCTTTGTGTTTCTGTATTTCGTTTTCAATATAAGATAACTATATGCTTGAATGCCGTCTAACACAAATATATAAACTCACTACAGCTTGGCATATGGACTTAAATAAATTTACAAAATTCTGTCTGTTTGAGGAAAATTATAAAATGTGTATGTATAGTATACATGTGCTAGAGTTTAATCTGTACATTTTCTTTAAAAATTGTTCACCATATTTTCCGACCCAGCATCTCTTGAATGACAATGCCGACGAACAGGGACAAGTTCGTCCTTCATTCACATGTGAGTTTTGTGTATATAGTTGCGGATACTGTTTTAGATTTTTTAAAATGTTTTATAACTATATGTCAAGCATATTTTATAATATATATATACATACTAGGTGAAGCTAATATTCACTTCAATATACCGTAGAAGATGGATATGTCCATAACAACGACTCATATAGTTGACTACAGACAATTGCATAGGGTCGTCTAGTGAAGTACATCTGTGATTCTACGATCTTCTGAAAATCTTATTTTAATAGCTATGTATAATAATAATCTTCCTTTATTTCCCTAAATTTTTGTCAGAATATTCAGATAATAAGCATTTATAATTAGTAAGAGTAAATTTATTTATGCATAAGACGAAGAAAATTATTATTATTTCTTCAAAATTAGACAATTAGTTTATGATAATGTGTGTTATATTAACTTTTTAAAAAATGTTAAGTTTATATATATACAGGGTGATTCTTAAAATATCGGCAAAACTTTAAAATGTGACAGTACACATCCAAACAAACAACTTTCATCAAGGAATGCATGGTCGGAATTAAAACTCAAAGGTGATGAATACGAGGTAAAAACACATAAAGAACGATTAAATGACAAAATCAAGGTGGGAAACCGCTCTCCGTACAAGCGTTGAGCCTCTAAGAGATTTTCATTTTGCAGCTCCGCAGATAAAATGCAGCCTTTTCCCTATTAGTGAAGGGAAGCATCTTCTGAAGCGTTCCAACCGCGATTGATAGTTGCACATTCGTATCAGCAGCTTTTATGCATTAATTGAGGCGAAATTTTACATACTCGTTCTTCCTTTTCCTCATATTACATCTGCATGCTATTAGTGTGATTCTTCTTCCGATATCTTGCAACAGGAATAGCGCTATAATGTTTGCACGGACCAAGTTTCCAAATGCGCCAGCATCTTTGCTTTTATTTCCGACTATACATTATTTGATGAAAGTTATTTACTTGGATATGTGCTATTACCTCTTAAAGTTTTGACAATCTTTTATGAAACAACCTGTATATATTGAAATTTCTTTAACTACAATTTTAAGGAAAACTCATGTTTACAAGAGTTGGAAAATTGTGTATCTGTCAAAGGTCATGAAGCAAATTATTTCGTTAATTAATTTCTGTATTTTAAATTATGCCAAACCGAGATGGGTAAACAAGTAATGGTAATTTCTTTTTATTTTTTCTAAAATGTTTTTATTGTTTTTCAGAAGAACTCAGAATAAATGTTTGTTGTCGGTTTCCGTTTGAAAATGGATCTATTGAGTGAGGAAAGGTTCGTAACGAAATTAGTGTAAACTTATCCTCTAAATACATTTAAGCAATCTTCAAATCAATTAACTATATGTTCCAGTAATTACAGATCCTAAAGATACATTAACAACAATAAAAACATCTTAGAAATGTTATTTGAATATTTTAGATTAGGAGAAAAGAACGGGTAAAATAAATTAATTCTTACTGACCCAATTTATTTTTGTTTGATTTCAAGCTTAAAATTTAAGACGTGTCAAATGTCCGGTTTCCGTAAATCTATTATTAATTTTTTTTTTTTTACTACAGCTGTTAGAACTCATTCTATTAACTTACAGCACACAAAATGTTCCTATACTTTGAAAATAGACAAATATTTCTTAATATATAATTCAGAAATATAATATAAACACGTACATCTATTGAGCATAAAAGTTTATAGCTCAGAATTGGCAGTATCCAAAAAATCTTTATTCTAGGTTTAGAAAACTGAATAATAAACTATAGGAACTAGTCTTAAACGTTTCCAAAAATTAGTAGCAGCAAAATAAACTTTGTTTTTATAAATACTTTTCTTTTAACTCAAAAATATTTTGTTTTCTGAAGATTCTCAAGATAAATAACGGAATTAGGAACTCGGAAAATGATATTGTATGTTTTAATTTATGTTTATATTTCATTTTCAAAAATAAGAAAAACCTTTTTACTAAATACAGTATCTGAATCATGCGGATTTCTATGAAAGAATTACATAAAAAACTGGAAGTAAATAAATGGATTGTAATCAAACTTTACTAGTGTATATTGGCATAGCTTAGTATGCCAATACCCATAACAGTTACTATTAAAATCTTTCAGATGAGTAAATTATTTTTAATCAATACATTATGTATGTTTTATTTCATTCGTACAATACAACTTAGAATAATTACGCTATACCTTTTTATTCCATAAATGCTTTTGATGTAAATTTGAGGCAAATACTAACACGACCCTTCATTAAAATGTACATTAACCTTTATAACGCTATACTTTTTTATTCCATAGATGTTTTATGATGCAAATTTGATGCAAATAGTAACGTGCTGTTTTACTGAAGTATTCCTTAATCTTTTCAAAACAATTGTTACCCAATATTGTCGTTTTATTATTTTTTTTATTTTCTTTCTGAAGTATATTTATGTAAATAATGATATTCAAATTTTTTGTTGCATCTATCTGATATATAATAATGAAAATTTGTCTGTCTGTCTGTAATGCTATACAAATCCACAGTTTGGAAGTGAGAATTGTGAAATGTTACGTACATGTATGTGTATTAAAACACGGCCGAGGCAACTAAAATTATCCGGAATCGAAATATCATATAGTTAATTTTATTTAATAAAAAACCGCCAATTTAACTGGAATTTCCAATCAAATTTTAACATTTTTCGTTCTAGCTGTTGCCAACAATTAAAAATCCACACTAAAATTTTTACCACAACAATTACTTTTCTATTACAAGTTTCCCACGTGAAAAAATGAAATAAATGTTTTGAGGAATTTAAAAAGGGGAATATTACATCAGGACTTTTCTATCGTAAGATTACCACGTGAATAGTTTGACGAATTAAAAAATGGAATATTGCGTCATATTGGAAATATAAAGGACGTGGTGAATATATAGCATCATATGAGAGTGAAAAAATGAATCGAAGCATGATAAAAAGCCAATTATGGAAATATTGGCGTATTTTAATATTATTGTTCCAATTATGAATTGAAATATTGCGTTTGTTACATAAATTTATACATTTTTGTATTAGTTTTCCATTTGGTTCATGTGTACAACACGACTGCTTTTTTTATTGTTTGTTTTATGTTGTATGTTAAATTTTAAAGCTGATTTTTTAGAACAAACTTTCTTAAAATTCCGGGCAACGCCGGGTTACTTTAGCTAGTTTATTATAAAAATTTTAAACAAAAGTAATTTTATTGCTAAAATAAAAAAATCTATAGAATCGTTTCAACATAACGATACTTTTTGTAAATTGCGTAATTGAATAAAAATCCCTTTAAAATTCATCAATAACATTGCTTAAAGATCCTAAGATTTTTTATCGAAATAACCTCATTATATTTATTTAAGGCTGGAGTAGCACAGTTGAAGTTTATTCCAACAGAGCGAAAAGTGCCCAGACCAGGGATCGAACCTGGATACTTGGCGTGCCGTGCCAATGCCTTACCTGTTAGGCTATCCGGACCGATACCTGGTTGGCATAATTCACTTTTATGCAACCTCATTACACTGTAAATTAAAATGTCTGAAATTCAAACACTTAAGTGTCTGAAACGGAGTGTTCAGTTTTCAGACATTTTAAAATGTCTGAATTTTTTCAGACACTTTTCGTGTCTGAATTTCAGACACTTCAAACGTCTTAATAGCATCCATTTTTTTTGTAAGCATCATACGTAGCCATGTTTGACCACGTTGAATCCTGGAAAAGTATTTGGCAGGGGTCCTGCCCCCCCGCCCTACAACCTGATTTTTTTGGTGCTCCCAATTTTGGTACGCAATTTTTGTTAAGCTGATAATTTAAATCTTTTACGACATTTTACTGATTATAATCAATATTTTGAACTTCAGGAGTAGAACAAGATTAAAACAAAAAATATTTATCTAAATATTAGATTTTTAAAATTTGTTTTATTTTTAATCTTATTTTACTTTAAAAGTTCAAAATATTGATTATAATCAATACAATTTCGAAACAGATTTAAAATATAAGCTTTACAAATATTGCACATCAAATTTGTGGGCACTAAAATCGTAGGGGGGCGGGGCACGGCCCAGTATGCCCATTCTTTAATCAAGAAGTTCTTTTGCAAAAAATGCAACCCTGCATTATTATCTCAATTGAGATGTCCGGTATTCGGGAGTATCCGTTGTGGAGGTTAATGAATATTCCCGAATAGCCATTCTGAAACATCTATTTAGCGAATACTTTTTTAATCCGCATGGCATACATATTTGTATATTTTTACCTCACAAAAGCAGACATCTCCGATTATCGTACAAATTCAGCGGCAAGGGCTATTGAGGGCTTTTAAAGTACATGGATAAATATATATATTTCTTATAATCTTGTCCTACTCTACTTCATATTATTTAAAAATAGATTTAAAAAAAATTATATTGCCACATAGGCAATTTTACATATATATCAGATGATAATCACAACAGCTATTAAACTATGAATAAATAAATAAATATTCTACTTTGCCCTTTGCACTCGAGGGCTCCGGAGCGGAGCCATTTAAAATTTGACTTCAAACTCGAGGGCTCCGCTACGGGGACAATGCAAATAATTTTGTGATACCTGTCTAGAAAAGCCAAGATTACATTATATCACAAAATTATTTTCATTGTCTCCGTAACGGAGACCTCGAGTTTGAAGACAAATTTTAAATGGCTCCGCTCCGGAGCCCTCGAGTGCAAAGGGTTAATATTGAGAAAAAAATTACTTCGGTATTTTGTTTATTTATATTTTGTGTTTTTTAATCTTGTCCTACTCTAAAAGTTCAAAACTTTCATTACAATCAGTGCAAGATTTAAGGTATCAACTTTACGAAAATTTCATACAAAATCCCCCCCCCCCTCCCCGAAAAAAAAATAAAAATCCTTATCATTTAAAAATTAGATTTAAAAAAAATTTATATTACCACATGGGCTTATTGTTATCATTCCTATGAGCTACTAAACAAGACATCTTTAAAGCAAAAAAAAAAAAAAAAGTTAGCACATGATATCACTATGATACACACTTGCGATGCTTATCAGTAAAGTCTAATTGGAAAATGACCTTCGAATCCACACATGCAACGAAATCTAAATAAACAAATGATTTCCTTTTTCCTGACTGGCTTACTTCTATGTTTCCAATTCAAAAGTTTTCACACATTAAAAGATTTAATAGCTTTAGAAATATATCTAAGAAATACTTGAGATAAACATTCATTTTCAATTATATATAAATTTCATGAAAAGCAATTGATTTTCTTTTCCAAAAGCGAAAGTTTATAAATATATTTTTTAATTTCCGCTGAATATTGTTCAATGGGGGAAAAAAGGCAATCCCGAAAATCCCGGAATTTTCCAGCAAAAATTCCGGGATTTTCGGGGTTAAAATTAAAGCGGGATCTCGGGATCTCAATCCGGATCCATTGAAACTAAGAACTGCCATATTGAAAACAAAACAAAACAAGAGAATGAACTTAACTTTTAAATATGTCTGTTTTTTAGTGATGTTATTACTTTAAATTTGAG
Organism: Maratus speciosus; assembly: GCA_963932465.1. Taxonomy (NCBI): domain Eukaryota; kingdom Metazoa; phylum Arthropoda; class Arachnida; order Araneae; family Salticidae; genus Maratus; species Maratus speciosus. The sequence continues at coordinate 116,256 of CAWVRF010000371.1, forward strand.
AAAAAAGATGAGAATAAATAATACATAATTTGTAATAAAAGACAACGTCATAAATTTAAAAATATATACTTCTAGAATTAGTGTTTTTTCTTTTTTTTTTTTTTTTTTGCAAAAAGATTCAAAACTAATTAAATTTCATGTAAAATTTTGTTTAGTACAATAAATAAAATCATAAAAGACACTAATTTTAGTACTATAAAGAAATTATAACACTTACTTCAATCGCTGTTTGCAAGAGGTAAGAAATAGTCCTCGATTTGAAATTTTAAAAACTACCACAACCACAGTGAGGGAGAAAGATTTTCATCAGTTTAAAAGGTAATCCCATAATACATCCGACTAGCCATATTTAAAGAATGAGATGTTTCATCCTCAAAACAGGACCCGCCAGACAAAAGTTTCTTTTTTTTTGACAGCTTCGACAGAACGAAGATGAATAACACAATATTATTGACATAAATTAATAAGAGTTAACACTAAGCCCATTGCACACGCTTTGTAGAATTTCCGGTGTAATCTTCAACCGTCGTCTACTTCTGTTCTGTGTCTATCCCGCCCTTATATCGACGACAGCTTCTAAGAGACATTTGATGTCGAGCACACACGTCAGATGTATGTATTCAATAAATAAATAATCCAATTTAATACGAATTAAAATCGCAGTACTTCACATTTCGCAAAAAACGAATTAAAATACACGCGTACATAAAAACAAACTTTGTTTGAATTACAACGTATACCACTTCGAACGAAGACATCTAAAACGCATGCGCAATTGGGAGTGCTAGTGCCCCCTGGTGGTTACTGCGTCGGAAGAATCAAAACGTCTTAAATTAAGACACGTTTAAAGCAATGAAGTGTCTTAAAATAAGACGTTTGCGGATATTTTAGACATTATTCTCAGTTCGTTTACACCATGGTCATAGTAAGACACTTATGTAAGACATCTATAATGTCTGAATTTTCAGATTAAGACACTTAAGTGTCTAAATTTCTCTTTCAGTCACATATGTGTCTAAATTTAAGACGCTTCTATTTGCAGTGTAGTTAATAAGTATTTCTTATTATAAGTTTTATATCTCTCTTCATAATAAAAGAAAATACATAGTTTATTTTCATCATTTAACATATGAATCGTTTCTACATGATAATTCATGTAACAGTATAACCATTCAGAATGGCGGAAATATACAAAATAGAATACTTACCTAAAACCATAGGAATACTTAGTAACCTTTTACAAAATACTGTAGGTTTGAAAACGAATCCCTGGAGGAATAAAACAATAAATAAAATTTATTGGTTATCTATTAATAGGTTTAAGAACTTACTACGCTACTTCACGTATTTGTAAATATTAAAACTTTTTTAAAGGAAATATCATTTCGTCTCTATACACAGTACGTATTTTGACGTCTATAAAGAAAACAATTACTATTTCTCTTTCTTGTCTCTAATACTTCATGACATAAATTTAAAGGAAATACTACTATGAAGCATAACTGGGATATTCATTAAGTATTTTCCAAGATATTATGCAGAAGGAATAATTCTCTTTATTTTCCCTAATGCTTCAAAACATAAATTTAACGGAAATACTACTGTAAAGCATAACAGAATTTTTATGAAGTGTTTCCAAAAATTTGCGAAAAGAATAACGGGGTAATTTCTCATTTATTCCTAGAGTTATCCTTTCAAAAATACAATAATAGGAACTTAATTTCTTTCTTAGTTGAAATTATTGAAATTAAGTCATATATATCATGTTAAATTATTGAAAAATTTAAACATGTTTATTAAATTATATACACGATAATTTGGCAAATATTGAATACATTTCTATGACCAATCTATTAAAAAAGTTTCTATTCATGATAAGTTTTGTTACAATGTTTTGCTTATAACCGAATTTTTGTGTTAACCTTTCTGAAGTAAATCTCCTGTAACATCAAAAGTATTTATTTTTTCTTGATTTTCAAATATTTCGTATCTAAATAACATGATGAATTACTAAATATTTATTAATAAATTGTTATATATTTTTTATACGTAATCACAAGAAAATGCATATTATTACCTCACGAGTTAACTTGTCATACAAAAGTTTTTGAAAGTTATTATTAAATTAATGTTAAGAATGGCGAAAATATACAAATTATATTTTAGTTTCCTTCAAGATAACGTTACCTAAAAGCAGAATAAAATTAATTAGCCTTTTAGAATATATGTTAGTAAACGGAATTTTATACATGCATTTGTGTCAGATAAAAATAATCATGTATAATTGGATTATAATATTAACATGGTGCTGAAAATATAAGTAAATATCAAAATTTTTGACAATAACATCAAAGAAATTAATTTGACTCTAGACATAAAATGTAATTGGACATATTTCTTAAAAAAGAAAACTATAAATAATTCCGCCGTCTCTTTTTTTTCATTTTTCATTCATAAGTTTAATGGGAATATGACTGTGCTCCATATTTAAGTGTTTATCCAAGTGTTTATGAGAACATTTACTACGTGGAATGAATAATTTCATAAAATCTTGTTTTTTTTTCTTAATAATTCGCGTCGAAATATTAATAGTAATAACGTAATTTAATATTTAAACCAAAATATACAGAAATTAAAATTTTTAAAAATAATGCTTAAAGTTCATAGATATCTTATTAACACAGAAAATGAAAATATTTGTAATTAATTTTTAGATTACAGTATTTTTCTATGTACTACTTTTTTCAAAAAGTATCTTTATTAGCAGTCTTACAGAGTTCTTTTATTTTCCTAACATTTTTAGCTAAATAACCTGATAAATAGATGGTAATATATAATTTGTATCTTTCTTTATTCACAATTGCAAGAAAACCACATGCTCTTTTTTGTGAGTACAATATATTTACATAATATTTAATAAGTTTTCATGCTATTCTCACTTTTAGGATGGCGAAATTATGCAACAGAAAAGATTTTACCTAACATCATAATAATAATATGTATATGTTTAAGAGTAGATTACAGAAAATAAAATTTTCGATTTAACCTCTCGGTGAATAAAAAAAAAGTGTAATAGGATTTAGAATTTAATAATGTGCCGCAGATATTAGTAAATATTAACATCTTTGAGAACAAATTATTATGACTCTAGATATAATGTGTAACTTGATGTCTTGCGCATAAAATTACTAAGGATAATTAAGGTTTCTCTTTGTTTTCGTTGATGCTGCAGGACATAAATTTAATGGGAAATGCAGGCAAATGTAATTTCTTTAAGTGTTTGTCATAACATTAATTATGTAGAAAGAATGAGTTATTCATTTCCCATTTTCTGCTAGAAATGCTGTTTGTATTTTTACTTTCCGAACACATATTCCATCGAAAATACATTGTAAAAAGCTGCAGCATACTGTCCAATCACTCGATCGTTTACAAAGATTATGTTTACTTGACCATGTTATGAAGAGTACCCGATAATATTATTGACCATGTTATGGTCCAAATAGAGTTACATTACGGTTATGAACGGTGCTCTATGAAAACGGTCAAATGACAGTTGAGTTTGTTGCAAATTTTTATCTGTTTATTGTAATACATAATTTTTATCTTTTGGTGGGTAACACAATAAGTGTCAAACGGCACTTCCGATCATGCTGCGATTTGGCGAATTCGTTATAAACCAATGTCGTCTGAATTGTATAGATTTTATTAAATATGTGCTGACTGGTAAGGTATTTAGTCTCTTCTAAAGCCACTTTCAAACCACTTTGCGATGGTTTCTAAAGGAATGTTCGTCAAGAAAATGTGATGTAGCATAACTGATAAATATTGACGCGATGTAATGAAGCACATTTTCCATTGAATAACCCTTGACTTTTGGTTCAGTGTTCGAATATACTCGATTCCGTCATGTCAGAAGTTTATAAAATTTCATTTTTATATTCGGAGACCAACATTGTCAGGTTTTTGACGCTAATGAGCAGGTAACTAATTAAAATTACTGTTATCTGATATTATCTATCTACTTATTTATTGTATTTCATATGTATCACTTTCTGCGTACACGGGTTTAAATTAATATTTTTCATTATCTGGAAATTGATCCTAGTGATTAAGTTAGATCCTATTGTATGAACATGCCCCATTGTACCAATGAATTGCAGGTTCTATTTCTATTCAAGAATGTAGATCACGGATAAGGGAAACAAAGAAACTCCCGGCTATCTTGTAAGTAGCGATTGCCACCTGAGGGAGGAGTTTTAGATAAGAGAACGTTGTCCCTGTAGACAATGATGGTAGTCCTGCTTTCGGTACTCTCTAAAGATAGCAGACAGGGAATCGAGTTCTGGTGGAAACATCTAGATGTGAGATTGATTGAGTTTTCGGGAATGGAGGAGAGTGAATTGCAGAAAAAGGCTTGAGTTCGTGCGGAGAAAGTCGGCGCAACGGGAGGTCGAGTGTAATCCTCTGATAAAGCTAATGAGATACCGTAGGGTGAGAAGGAAATAGGTTATTTTAATAAATTGACCCAGTGCGCAGAAAGTACTTGATGTACAACTTAGTATCGGCCGGATCGTCTATATCCGAGCCCTTAAATGCAAATAATCTTGTGTTTGTATGTAAATAACTTGTGAATAAATTGTTCTTTAACCCATTCGGGACAATGGGTGCATATATGCTCCCTCAACAATGGGCACACGGAATATGTTTTTGGTAATTTGTTTATTCACCCGTTTATTAAATATTGTGTTAATGTTAAAAGTAATTCGTGAAATTTACAATTTTGGGGATTTTCAACCGGTTGGGGGCGCATTCTTTCTTCGGATTCTAAGGTCTCAATTTCAATGGGATTTAGTTCATTCAACTTAGATTACTTTTTTGTATTATGAAATTTTACCTTTGACTAGTTACCAACATTTTCTAACATTAACACTAGAACGGCGGGAAAATTTTACCTACTGGAACGGCGGGAAAGGGTCATTTTGACCCCTCGATGAAACTACTGAAATAACAACGCTAAAACAAATTTAAATGCCATACATTGGCAAAAATATGTAATTTACGTGTATTTCATAATTAATATTTAATATTACTCGATAATTTATTGAATTTTTAAAGTATTGTATATGTAACGCCTACAGGGCGATTAATTGGATCATACTACGACTACTCAAAAAACTCATTAATTTGATATAAAAATCGATTTAAAATTAATGTTTTCACAAATTAAAACTAATGTTAACTAAAATAAAACACAATTTATAAAATAATATATATTTATATTTTCATCTACTTTACTCGCCGAATGATTCACTCTCTAAATCCATAAATGAGAAATACGTTCTGTTGTTTCCGTTATTTCATTATAAGTGTAGCTGAATGGTTAATATGTTAAGCATTCTTTTTCAATTTTATTTAATGCTTATGGTACTCCAAATTGTACACATGTATTAGGAATTAATTCAGTTGTAACAAAAAAAAAAAAAAAAAAAAAAAAAAAAAAAGGAATTTTTCCAGTACATTTTCCGTACACAACTTTGAAATATGGTGCTCAAAATTCTTGAGATTTGTTTCCATTGCATGTCTGTACTTGACATTCTTTCTCTTGATATCTATTTTATTTTCGTGTTTTTTTTTTTTTTTTTTTTTTTTCTGAAGACTCAGGAAATATCTTTGGGAGATTTGAGACCATAAGATCCATTCTGAACACATCCCCTAAATTTAATAGAAAATCTCTTCTACTGATAGGCTTGCCTGTTACACTTTTATAAATTATCCAGGCGTTTAAAGTTGCATGATCCAAAATATTGAAAAAGATATGTACAGGCCATCGTCTAGAAGCCGATTTCACGGAGTATTTTCGGCACATCTGATCATGGATATCCACACCATACTTCGTTGAGTGGTAATATTCTATTGAAACGGGCAACTTCTTGAGACCGTCTTCAGTTTTTACAGTAGAATGTAATGAGCTCAGTAGAAAAACACTTTTTTTCTTTTGGCTTGATAGATGGTAAGTGTCTTATTATCACATTCCACTATCTTCGATGAATAAAGAGTACTGCTCATATTTTTCAATGATATAGGAATTTCTCTTCTGTCTTTTTCATTGTGCAACCAAAGTTGTATTTTTAGCTTTTAACATTTCTGCTAATATGATGTTAGTAAAATAGTCAACTGTCGTAATATTCCTCCCTTCGTTTAGATGGGGATCTGTTAATTTCATGACAACATTTTCCGATAAATGTAATTAAGGATTGGCTGTTTCATGCTTTTCTAGATAAATAAATTCATTCAAGAGGTATTTAGTATCAACGTCAACAGATCACCAAAATTTTATTACATATTTATCCGAATTATTTGGCATATATTGCGAAAATTTATATCCATCCTGAGATGGGAACAATTGTTCATCAACTGTAATATTTTGTTCTGGTCGGTATCATGTTTTGCAATTTTTAATAAATTTATTCCACATTTTAGATGCAAGAGCAAATTTATCAGTCTGTAGTCTGCTAGATCTTGTTGTCTTTTCATCAAACCTAACAAATCTTTTTCTTTCTTGGAATCTATCTCTTGAGATAGTTTATTTGCAAAATAGTATTCCTCATGCCTTGGACGACAATGAATATACATCTAAACCCTTTTTTTTTATTGCTCCTCGAACATATAGTATAGCAACCAAAGCAGCTTCGAGTACAAAGAGTATTTTACTAAAGGGGTCAAAATGACCCCCGTCCGCCGTTCTAGGAATACAAGCCCATATTTCAAAAACTAACAAATCTAGAAAGCTGATTTTTTTTTTAGAAATATATGTTATCTATTTAGGAAAAGTCAGAAAATTTCAAACGATTTCGCCCAAGCAAACAAAAGTAATCAACGGACGAAAGTACTCAGGTGTCAAAATGACCCCTACCGCCGTTCTAGTGTTAATGATGCATCCCTTTTCTGGATTCTTTGGGCTTGATTACTACGAGGTTTGGTTCGCTCAACTTGGTTTTCGATTGCCTCCGAAACGTGCGAAGCTCTTCCGGTGCATGTGGCCTTAGGTAACGGGGACCCATCTTACAGGTTAGTTCGGAAAGAAGTTTGTTGGGAACACTCTAGACGCTGCGGAAGGCAATGGGATCTCCGAAATTAGGTTCATTTAAAAGAATTTCAGAAGATATAAAATCATACAAACTTGAGTTTTGTTTAATGTTATTATTTGCCGACCCCGGGCAACGCCGCGTGGGTCTGCTAGTTAAATAATAAAGTTAAAACTAAAAACTAAAAACAATGTTTCGTACGAAAACTATATTCTTAATGTTATTAAATTTTGATAAGTCAAATATGCTTAAGACTTTCGAAAGCCTTTTACTGACTTTTACTTGCTTCATAAACAAATAACTTGCTTCATGCATCTAAAGATTTAATTTTGTAATAGATATTTCCCTCATTTCCTGATATGCTAGAAATTTAAAAATTAGGTACACAGGTATGTTTCCGATAAAAGTACATTTTTTAAAAATATTATCATAATTTAATCCTTTGTCTGGGGTTCCTGTATTATTAAAGAAAAGAGTGACTGTAAAATGACTTACTGGGGGGAAACCTTTGACTACGGGTTCTGATATATACGTTACAGGAAAAATATAACATGATGAAGCATAAAAGATTAAAGAAAATAATTAAAATAAAACCCGAAAAATATCTTCATCTCTCATATATTTATTGCATTTTTATTTCGCAGTGCCACATTTGTAACACATTTAAAAACTGGCAACAACGTTAAAAACTAGCAACAATGTCGAAATGCTTATCACTTCCCAATGATGGTCGCCTGTTAAGCAATAGATTTCTTTATTACTTTTAATCGAGAGGGAAAAAATCCTTTATTTATGAAAAAAGTATCCCTATTATGGATTGAATCTGTCAAATCTATTGTTGTTTTGTAATTTAGGACCATGCAAGTTTCGTAATTTGACGGGAATATTCTCCGATGGAGAACAAAGATTACATGGCAGAGATATTTTCAAGAATAGATTTAGAGATTTTAAAATTTCAACATATATTAAACTTTTATATAAACTTACATAAGTGTCAGAAAAGGATAACTGATTAATAAAGGGATTTTTAATTGGCTTTTGCACTTTTCCATAATCAAAGTGCCTTTAAAAAAACAGGGATGAAGGTGTGCGGACGGAGGAAGAATTTATTGCTTAATTAGTGTCATGGTACTTCTTTGAATTTGACTGGAACGATGTCGCACTCAGACCATACACTGGAAAAAGAAAATATTACTTAATCTAGGCTAATATAATATAACCAATAATGAAAAAATAAAATAATCTCTTCTGAATTACCCACGATTCCGAAAAGCGTTCTTCCTCTTTCGAAATCTCAGAAAGAAATATTTTTTTCGAGATTTAATATAGTATTAAGAATAACTCATTTTCGGAAATGTTTTGGTGTATTTTTATAACGTGTTAATCAAATTTCTCAACCCAGAATATATGTTTTTCTGATACTATCCATTCTCTAGAAACATATTCATGTTCAAAAAATATGTTTACAGACAAACATGATAAATTGTTAGCATTAACATTAGCATTAAAAGTTATGTTAGTTTGTAACACTTGCATGCATACATTTAATAACGCTGTTGAATATGTTTAAATGAACATTGAGAGGATTCTAAAAACCGACATTTCCATTTGTGAAAACTGATTATTACACTACACAAACTATTTGGAATGGTCTACAAAAACCAGAGGCAATAGAGAAAACTTTGTTTTTACATATGATTCTTTAAATCTCGAAAGTAAATTGTTTATTGAGGTTTTTAATAATAAAAAAACAGTCTCGGGAATCATGGGTACCTCCGAAAGGATTACTGTATATCTTACATTGTGGTTATGTTATATTTTTGTAGATTTATAAAGAAAAACAATGTGTTTTATTTACAATGTAGACTACAATGAAACTTAATTGTTAAAAACTTTTTCATTGACTTTAATATATTTACTATATTTTTGTGAAATATCGATTCCGAAAGAATATACTGTAAGAGAACATAAAACTTATGTATTTGCGAATGATAAAGTCTATGGAAATTACGTCACTTTGTGTACTTACAGTAAAATATTAATATAAAGTAAAAATAGAAAAATGTTTATTAATCTAGAAAAATATGCTATAACCATGAAGGAAAATATGCAATAACCGCTTCCGAGTCACTCCGGATTGCTAAAACCGTTTTTTATCTTCAGAAGCCCCCAAAAAGTATATATTTTCGAGATTTAAAGAAGAATTAAAAAAGAAGTTTCTTATGCTGCTATGCTGCTACTAATAATAGGAACCTTTTAAGAGTAGTTTTATAGTGTATTAAGCAGTTTTCTATTACCGCAATATAGTTTTTTTAATACTATCAATTCTCAGTTAAACATTTTTATATTAAACAAACATACTTTACAGAGAAATATGATACATTAACAGCATTCGCATTAAAGCTAAGATTATTTCGTTAATGTTGAATGTATAAATTCAAATTCGTAGCTCATTAATAAAAAATTTACAGCATCTGAAAAACGGATATTACCGTTTGAGAAAACAAAAAAATACACTACACAAAATATTCGGAAAAGTTTCCGAAAATCAACGCCAACTAAAAGACTTTGTTTCTATAAATATCCTTTCAATATCGAAAGTATATTGGTTTATAGAGTTTATAATGATAAAAGATGCATTTCGTAATAATGGACAACTCGGATAAGGTTATTGAACTTTTTGGTTCCAGTATATATTGTTTTTTCTTAGATTAATCAACATTTGTCTATTTTTACAGTGTATTTACTCAGTTTAAACTAGCGCATGATTTAATATATCACGACACTTTTACCAGGGATGGTTTTTATACGGGATAAAACTTGTCTACGTGAAAACGAAATTACTCCATTTCATGAATCATTTAAAAGATCAAAATGCTTGAAAATTTAGCTTATATGCCAGTATTTAAAAAATGAATGTTTCTTGAACCTAAATAAATATACCTAGATTTAAAGAAAGAAATGGAATGGTTTCATGAATGTTCATGTTTTACCATTTAAAATGAATTCATTAAAACACATAAAAACCACAAATTGAAAGGTTAAAATTTAATGAATGGTTATGGGAATTTTAATTATGTCTAAAAATTGTATACATTTTCTAAATTACTATTTTTTTTTTTTAATTTTTGGCGGTAGAATTTGGATATGCTCATTACTGCCAAGAAGGAATTGCTCGTATAGAACAGTGTTTTGAAAATTCGGAAATCAAACGGGTGCAGGATCAAACAATATTTCTTATATAGCAATATTGTGATACCAATGGGCATAGAAATATGAAATTTGTCATGGTATTAAAGGTTAGGGTTGCAAATACTCACTAAAAATAGTTTCCAAAATTTGAAATCTAAAAGGGTAAAACGAGATAAAAACATTGAATGAGAGGTCTGAATTATTATTTATTTGGAATTCTTAGGGCTAGAAATTTTAAATTTAAGATGGCATTTAATACATAGATACTCGCTCAGAACAGTTTATAAAAAATTGAAATTTTATAGGTTGCAGGAGCAAAAAACGTTCTAAAATTACGATTACTGTAATAAAGGGAGCAGGGATACCTGTGCGTCTGAGATAGAGATCTTTTCTTTTAGCATGGTTGTCACTTTTATCGTGGAAATGCTCGCTACATTGTTATAACAATGAGCATAGAAATCTGAAATGGTAGTAACTGTTAGGGTGTAAATGCCCGAAGAAAACGACTTCAAAAATTGAAATTTAAAGCAGTAAAAGGAGAGACAAACGTTCAAAAAACTTTCTAAATTACGATTTATTTGGAATTGTTATGGTTAAAAACTTGAAATTTAAGATGGCTGTTACATTTAAGATGGAAATCTTGGCACAGAACGGTTTCTAAAAAAATCAAAATTTAAAATGTTGTAATCACTATGAAGATATAATCACTATGAAGTCATAAAAAAAATCGAAATTTAAAACACTAACAAATGGAAGCATTCTAAATTATGATTTATTTGGAATTTTTCTATCTAAAAACTTGAAATATGATTATGTGCTTTTCTTTTAAAACGCAAAGGTTACGACAACGCAATTAAAAAAAATAATAAAAAAACAAGGAAATGAGCGGAAAGGTTTCTAAAATTACGATTACTTTTGAACTACTAAACCGATTTAATATTTTTTAGCTTACTACCGGTGACATGTCATTTTTTTAGACTGATCTACATTTTATTTATATGCAACTGTCCTGGAATTGGTGTAAGAAGAATTGTTCTAAAGAATATGTTGAAGCTATAAAAAGGAAATTTCGCATAATGGTTGTCATTAAGATATAAATGTTCGCTAACATAAAAGAAACGAAATTTAAGTATGTGAAATTACAGTAAGTATGGGAAATAAGTATGTGAATTTTAAAAGTAAATATATAAGTATGTGAAATTATTTTAAACTACGATTCCTGTGGAATCATTAGGGTTGAAACATGAAATTTAATATGGCCCTTTTATTTAAGTAGAACGTGCTCCCTCAAAACAAGTTCTATAGTTTCAAAATTTAAAAGGCTGTAATGAGTGGAAAATGTTCTAAAATCATGGTCTTACTTTGGAACTAGTGAAATGATTCTAAATCAAGGATAATATTGATAAAAATCTCTGATTAAAAATAAGCTATTATTTATCTCTGTACAAACTGTTCACAAAAGCAAAACATGTAAATTTCTAAAATTCCGATTTCTTTGAATACTTTTATTTAAAAAAAAAAAAATCTTGGAATAGTTACTTTTAAGATGTAAATGCTTGCATAAAACATTTGTTAAAGTTTTGGAAAGTTAAAATGAAGAAATGATTGGCAAATGTTTTATAATATTATGATTAAACTAAAATTTTTGGAAATATATATATATATATATATATATATATATATATAATATTTTTAAATATAGTCGAGTTTTAAATTAAGGACATAGGAGGAAAAGGTTTTGCAGTTATAATTTTACTGTTACTTTACTAAAACTTCCAGCCTAGATATATTAAATTTAGCATAGAGATAAATTCTAAAATCCAAATACGCACAATGTTTTTTTTTAAATATTTTTTTTTTTTAAGGAAAAATCAGTTATTTGTCATACTAATGTTAGATACAACTTTCTTATAAAATTTAAGAATGGGCTAAAACTCAAATATCAGTAACTGTTACAATTAATTAAATTTATAGTAATAAAGATATATAATTGTCAAGTAGATAAGAAAGTACTCCATATTCAGTCTTTCGCCACAAAAGAAAACACTTTCAAATATATTAAACCACCGTTTCTTCATTAATTACTTTATGACATTTTTATTTTTATGATGAGTCAAGGTATATTAATACTGAAAATGATTTTTTTTTATTTCTTGTAGAAAATAGACTCTAAAACTACAAAACCGATTTAAAAAACCTTTTTACTGCATACCAGCTACTAAATAGTGTTCCCAAGTAGATTGCACTTTAAATGGTTTTTTAAAGAGGTGCCTGCAAGTTAGTGGACTCGAAGTTTTTCTCATTAATTTAAGTATCATGCTTACTTAATTGGGTTTAAGGATAAAGTTGCCTCGAATTGGGACTTAATTTCTAATATTTAAACCATCCACAGCGTGTATAATTCCTCTTTAATATTGTTAGACATGCAAATACAAATGGTGCATTAAAAAAAATTAAAAAAATAAATAAATAAATAAAACGCGGATTTTGCTTATATAAAAATATTAGCATTTATTTTTAAAATGAAAAAATGTTTAAACTACATACCAGAAAAATATATAAAATAATATTAAATATAATATTTTAAAGTGTGAACGGTGCGATGATATTCCTCTGTGAAAAATATCAAAATCAAGGTAACTAACTGAGCATTTGAGCAAGTTAGAGTATCGGAGATAGTAAAAATAAGAAAGAAAAAATCATGCGTCGTGCATATATCATGAAACAGTTTCCAACACATTCAGAATAATATAACAAAACTTCACCGTTTCGTAAGTTCCAATTAAGTAAGCAGGTTAAACCCGTAAGTTTAGTAACCCTCTAAGATTGAACTGTATTTGAATCATTTGGAACGCATAACAAATTTGAAAATACAATTTCAGCAGCTCCCATCTACAATTTTAAAATCATCCGAATTGTTTGAGAAGCCTTGTATATGATATATAGATTTGTATCTATAATCTACATGTATGCGAAAATTTAGTTCAGTTAAGAAGTACACGTACCTCAGTTGAAAATACTCTTTTAGTAATTTTGGCTAATAATAAGTACGTAAATACTTTTGTGTAGCCCTGCATGCGATGCATACAATTCATATACAACGAATAAAATGCAAAAAATGAGTTAAATTTAAAAGCACATAGCAAATTTGAAAACGCAACTCCAGCAATTATTGTTCACAGACAGTACTGTACCAATTTCTTTTGTGTTGTCGCTATAAATAAACGGCAAATGCAATGCATGCCCTATTCTATATTAATCATCTTATATTGTAGAGAAATTTAATGATTTATATCAGTTTAAATACATTTGGAATTGTGTAATATTACTGAAATACTCTGCAAACGATTTTTCTCCATATACCATAATGTAATGGAATTCTTTTGATTGTCCCTGTAAAAGATCTATTGCTGCTACACACTTCATAATACAATGCTGGACATGCCATATTAATCATAATGAACAGCTTTCAATTGCATGACAATCCATGTATGCGAGATAGAGCATGGACACACGGACAGACAAACCGAATGCGTAAACACTTTTCAACTTTGTTAGAAATTGCTACAAAGAAATGTGGCTTTCTTGTATTAGGTAGGTGCATCAGCTAAAATTAATGTCCGAGATTTTTGATTGCCTCTTATTCGATCACATGAAATTTTGAATTTTTTTATTTTTTTTTATTTTTTTCTTTTAAACCGATTTTCCGTTACTGTCTATTTTTATTATCTGTATACTCAAACAAAATTTTTCAAAGGCAAACTGTAATTTTTTTACATATTAATAATATCGAACATAGCAACAGATATTTTCAATAATATTAATATCTGAATAAAGTTATCTTAAACCTAATATTATTTAAATCAATCAGGCCAAGCTTGTTTTACGTGTGTCATATTTGGCCCACTGGCAACTTATCTGTAGTCCGTCAAGCTTTTGGCATTTTATCTTTGTTTGTTTCAGTTGATGTTGTTTGATACATAAAGTATACTAACCGCGGCTAAAGTGTTGCTAAGTTAGAGATTTTTATTATTATTATTCAAAACATCTATTCCTATATCTGAATACAAACCTATATTATTTAATGCCAAACATTCCGTAATTTAAAATAATACAAGCAAAAATAAATGGTAATTGTTTTGATTTCAAAAAAATTCACAGCCTGGTATCATTGCCTTGGCGTTAGAGATTACAAACATCACACATTTACATTATTGTAATTTCATATTAATAAGATAAACAATTTAAAATAGAGATGTAATATGTAATTTCTTGCAGTAATACATGAAAAAAAAACATTGTAGTACATTATCATATATTGTCTATTTATGTATATTGAATTTTTGAGAAAGTTAGCCGCTGGCATATTGCAGTTTTTCCCATTCAATGTATGTTTCGATTAGTGCTGTAATATCGGTGGATTAATTAACCTCCTAACTGATGAAAACATGTATTTAATGACACATATCTGAAACATTTTTTCCTGCATTTAAATAATGTATGTGTGAGTGTGCAGAGGTATTTTTAACATATTTTTTTATATGGCATATTTAAGTACAATATTCTTGACGTTTTTAATTTTGCTGAATAATAACAGTTCATAAATATCAAAATTGATCTACAGTAGAGTCAATATAGACCAAGTTCCTTCTAGATAAACAAACAAACAAACAAAAAAAAAAACAACAACAACAAAAAAAAAAAACTCGGATAAACCACATTTAGATAATTCGTTCCAAACTAAGGTGATGAAATATAAATTTACACGCAATTTATTCATTGTTTGCTACAATTATAGCAATCCTTATGTATACATCCGATGTTTTTATAAGCATGTGTAATGAAATTTCAAATTTGAATACGTTTTTGTGGTTTTCCATTTGTTGTATGATAGAAATGTGGCTTTTAAGCACTGTTGCACAATTATTTTAGTATCATCAGAATAGCAGCTACAGCATCTTCTTGATGCTCGATGTATTCAATAGTTTTTCAATCGAACAGAGACTGGAAGGCGTCATTTTCAAATAATTTACATCGTTTTCATTCTGACTTCTTTTTATTTGCCTGCGGTTTTCAACCATGTCTGCAATCATGTAAAATGTATTTTTTTTTTTTTTTACTGTTTATCCCTTTATTAAGATACTCTTTAGCAAACAGTTTATAATATTTCTTATTAATGATTTAAAATCTCAATGATTTAAATATCATTTTGTTATAGTTTTTAGCATATTGTTATAAGTTTAAATGTTGTGAGTGAACTTCACAGTCTTTATTTTCTAGACTTCAAAAAATGTTTTAATTTATTATTTTTTCCACCAAAATTTTTCGCCTAATCGTCCCAAAAAAAAATATTGCAAATTCGATAAATAAACGAAGCAGATGCACATTCTGCAATTTAATCGACGGCAGATATTTATAAAATCAGCTGCATATATAATAATAATAATAAATAAATAAATAAATTCCATAGGTATGAGTAAAAGGAAAATTAACAAAAGGAAAAAAGGGCATAACAAGGATCTAAAATTGAAGAAAGAAACTACAGCATTAGCAATTATAATCGCCCTACTGATTCAAACTTTTCAAATAAAGAAAATCGTGAACTACGAGATTATGTATAATTTCCTAATACTTGAAGCTATAGAGATTTATACTTCTAAAACAAAACTTTGTAACGATATGACACACACACTCATAGACTGTCAGTTGATGAAATACTTCAAGAGGGGAAAAGAGGAAATGTTAAAAGGAAAAGATTGGAATAGGCTGATCTGGAAACAAGATAAATAGAGAATCGAAACCCTTTCAGCCAACCAACGGAGAATATCCCGGATAGGGATGAAATCTTTATTGTAATGAATTTTTTTATAACTCATGAATATATTTTTTAAATGTTGCGTGTAATATATATATTTTTTAAATGTTGCGTCTAATACATTGTATAGAAACAAACCTGTGTGTATCACAGTGAATGAAATTGTCTTTAAAATGTTAAATAATGTCTGAAATTTGATATACACAATAAACTATAAATACAGGCATTAAAATCTCAAATGTAGATATAACTACATTTTTATAATATTATATATTTTTTATTATTTTCTACTTGACAACAAAAATGAATAATTTGTGGAATGTTATGAAATATTTCTTAGTCAGTTTCATTTTATTATTATTCAATGAACAAATTTAGAATTTCGCTATTGTACATCTAAAATTTTAGTCTATCAAACTGCTTCAAACGAGTAGATGAGCAGATTGATAACTTGATTAAATGTGACAATCAATTCCAAGTTCACAAACTTAATACTTTTTTTTTCTAAAATTAATTTACTGCCATTTTTTTATGGTGTGAATTTTATCCCATAAACAAATCATTTCTCGTTCATTTTGATTGAAGGATCGGGAATAAATACGAACTCTTTAGAACATATAAAAGATTACCATGAAGTGGTATTGTATTATTTTGAGGATTTAGTTAGAAATATTAAAGTTAAGAGCTATTGTAACAGAGACGTATTTATAGGGTGTGTGATTAAAAAAAAAAAAAAAATAGAATAATGAACTTACTTCGTTAATATTTTATTTATTTCTCGCATGACTAACAAATTTACACAATTTTTTGAGCACAAGTAAATGATATAATATAAGTAGTATAATAGTAGTATGCTGTCAGATCCTCAGCTTGTGTTTGTGAAGGTAAGTACACTGCTTGAAAATTTCAAGTTTTTAGCCACCCTATTAAAGTATGCTGGTTTATGCATAAATATTACACGATAAACAGTTGTTCTCATGCAATAGAAAAAAAATCTCACTTACTTTTTTTTATATAATTTTTTTTCACAGAAAGCAAAAAATATCGAAGCGTAAAACAAGCTTTATGATTTTTTCTAGTGATTTTAATGTAAATGCAATTTCGGAAATAATCATTATTTCAATAATAACTTTCCAATGTGTTTGGACGATATAAACACATTAGACACAACAGCTGTTGTATGACTTTAGAAGTTATAGATATTCTGACCCAAAAGGTTCTATATATTAGAATACTCTGTGTTCAATAAAAGGTGCACAATTCTTAACTCATCCACGTCTCATAACTCTTTTAGTTGATTATTTTCGGTTGTAATAGCTAAATACAACGATATACAATATACTAAAATGATTCCTGAAACACTATGTAACTGACAATGCAAAGAAAATGGCTAACAAAATCTACTGGTAGAACATAAAAAAAGGCTAATCTTTAATAATTGGGTTCGCCTGATTATAGAACGTTCCACATAATTATATAACAAAGCAACGTAGATCTATATGTAATAGAGTAAAACCATCTCTGCAAAGTGTCTGATTAACAATGCAATTGCCATCAAAATTTGTTAAGAATAACTTTTTAAATAACTTTTTATCTTTCAGAACTGTGTTCACCCGATTATAGAACTTTCTCGTATATTTCTACGATTTAGCAACTATGATACACAATATGCAACTTTCCCCCTACTTCTGTAATTAAGCTACGTAGAATGATATATTATATACTAAAATATTCCCTGAAAAGTTAGCTAACTATGAAATCAAGTCCCATCAAAATCCATTCATCCTACCACACGTTTTGCGCAAACGGATCGAAATTCCCATTTACAATTAAATATTTTTTATGAATTAATATAAATTCATCTTATTATATACGTGGGAATATTAAATTTAAATGAATTGTTCACAAAATGCTCCAGTTGATTGCGTTAGTTTTAAAACAACGATTTATTTAAACGCAAAGTTCATAAAACAATAAACAACATATATTTAGGCAGCTATCGATAGGATTGGAAAGTGCATCGTACTTTATCTATGAAAACCTAAGCCAGCTACAAATGCTAAGAGTTTCCTTAAAAGTAAAACAATACATCATCTACTTGCATACTAGCTCGAAAAATTTTACGTTAACAGAGGTGAGGTGTTCCGAGGTCCTCTCAGATATATATTTCAAAAATAAACCTGAAACCTATTGAAAATTACAAAATGATTTAATTAAGGTATACATTTAACATATTTATGAAATTTCCTTTTACGCACATAATGAGTTAACAAGAAACGTTCATTATGTACAGTCGGTCACAGAAAGTAAACATCATCTACTAACTCTGCAAAAAATTAACTGTGGAAGAAAGTTACTGGTATACCAAATTATTAGAAAAAGTCGACATTTAAAACATGTATTATAATAGCAAAACCGATTTGACACGATGAGTAAATTCTATGCCCTTCAATTACCCTAAAAAGAAATTTTTGTGAAATTCGTACTATTAGTTTAAGAAAATATAATACTTTTTTTTTTAATTAGCCTACATTAGGAACTGTGTCCAAATTTATGTTCGGTACTCGATTGTTGAAACGCTACAGAATGACTATGTCAACATTATTAATGTATTATTGCTTGCCAATGTGACAATTTCCCTCGCTTAATATGTTTCGATTATTGCCAGCCAGGACAAATACATAATTTAAACATTTTTCTATATATTTAATGTAATAAAAGACTATTTGGACTTTTTGTATTTTTAAAACTCAATTTTCGATTCTTTTTACTTTTACAAGGTATAATTTATTTTCGTGAAATTCGTACTATTAGTTTAAGAAAATATAATACTTTTTTTACTGTAGCCTACAATAGGGACTGTATCGAAATTGATGTTCGGTACTCGATTGTTGAAATGCTACAGAATGCCTATGGCACTATTATTAATGTATTATTGCCTGCCAATGTGACTATTTACCTCACTTAATATGTTTCGATTATTGCCAGCCCATTAATTATGACAAATACATAATTTAAACAGTTTTCTATACATTTAATATAATAAAAGAATATTTGGATTTTTTTTAATTTTTATAACTCAATTTTCGACTCTTGTTACTCTTACAAGTTATACTTTATTTAAAAAATATTGAAACATTAAAAATTACTTAACATAATCTGTATGAGATTCTACAGAATTATTTATCTATTTAAAATTAATATATGTACTTTTGTTCTAACATGTACACGCACACACACACAAAATAACAGAGATCGAGAGAAAAAGAGACTACACACAGTACTTTTTTATTGTTAAATTATTGCAAATACGTGCAAGAAGTACCGTTCAACTTAGGAAATTATTTTGTTGATTGTTTTGAATAAATGTTTTAAAATAGGAGCTACCAAAAAATTAAAATTGGTTCCGACTTTGAGTTTTCAAATGGTAGCACCCGCAAGACACCTATTAATGAATCCATCAATGAAATCCGGATAAAAGTATAGTTCATAGACCTATAAGATTTTAAATTCTTATAAGAACAGTGTAAATGAACGTTATTTTGATCCTATGTGTAACAGAGACTATTTTGTATTCGCAAATTTTTCGTATAGCATTTTTAATAGGATAAAAGCTACACTTAGGTAAATGGTTGAGAAAATAACCACATTAAAAATATTTAGATTTGGCTGTTTCATTGTGCTTTCTAGATAGGATTGAGCAAATTATTTTGTATGAAAACTGCAATCTACTTTTATTAGTAGATGAATAAAATAAATTTTACTATGCATTTTCTTTAAGGGTATTTAAAAGTGCCGTCAGGATGTAAAGGGTTATTAGTACTGCTTTGTGTTAACTTGTAACTGTTAACTAAACAGTAAATATCTTTCTATTTTTTTTTTTTTATTTTTTTTTTTGAGCATTAAAGTATTTGAATTGTAGAAATACACAAAATATTCTGATTTTCTTCTAATTAATAAACAAAACAGTTATACTAATAGAAATAATGAAATACACTGCTATTGTCTTTCATTTTAATCGTCTGTTGAAGCGTCAATAGCTATTCTAAATTTTGTAAAGTTGTTTTCTCACAGGTGTTTTTTTTAACTGATAGGAATTGTAAAAATTAATATATATCATATATATAGATAATATTATGAACATTATACATATGTTGTATATCATTCAAACTGTCCTTATTATCCTTATTTATTTATAAAATGTGTCTTCAAGTTAATTCTTTTGTCTTTTGTCTCCAAAGATTTTCAAAAAATTAAAATAATAGCAATTTTTTTTGTGAAAATGAATAGTTTGTCAGACTTGTAATTTTGATTTAAAAGTTTTGAACATTGTTTGTTTCATAATTACTGTCAATAAGCAGCTGGATCCACCAATCGGGAGGATCCTATGGTGGAAACTTTGAATCACTATGAATTCACAAAAACATGTCGGAGATTGTGAAATAACTTTCTACGTTTTGTTCAGGAATCACCGTCCCAAGCGGCAGGACGCACCAGTCAGAAAGATAATGCTGGAGACTGCGAATCCCGAATGACACACTTTACTGTGATGAATTCTAAAAAAACTACTTTGTTTGTTTCAGATTCACAATCACCAAGCAGCAGGACGCACAAATCTGAAGGATTACATTATTAGACAACAAATCACTAATAATCCATTTTTCATAATAGCAAAGATTCTGAAACTGCTTTGTTCGTTCCACAATCACAGTCAAACAACCGCAGAGGAATCCTTTGGTGGAGACGATAAATCACTTTCTTGTTCGAATTTCCCTGATGATAAGATTAATTTTATTTTTATTAAATTATTATATAAAGTTTGTTTAATCTAATTGCAATTTCTGCCTGTAAATATATATATATATATATATATATATATATTTTTTTTTTTTTTTAACAAAAAACTACAAAAATAACATTTTTTAACAGGCTTTACACCGACATGTCCTTTAATTAAATATAATGTAGTAAACATTTAATTTCATAAATGATTAAATATGAAATCATCGTACGGGATAACATTTTAATTGCTCTGCTGTTTATTTTACAACAACAATGTTTGGTTTTCATCAGACATGTAAAATAAATATATAATTGGAATCCTGCGTTGTTATTAATAAATCACCTTCACCCTAAAAAACTGTTGTACATTCCATAACAAAGTAAAAAAAAAACAACAAAAAAAAACATACATGTGATCGATTTAGGCGCTTAAAGAACTGATAGTATGAGAATTAATGACTCTGTGAAATAGTAAAATATTTACCGAAATCTTGCGGATGCAGCTAATAAGAAAATATCGCTTTTGATAAACTTCAAGACATTATTTTTATTCATTATTTGTAATTTTGCACAAAATGCGTCATGATGTTGTCAGTCGCAGTAAATATATAATATTAAAAAAGTTTCGAAATTTCAGTAACAAAAATAACTGTAAACCTGTTAGCGCAAGTTGAATGCCTTTGTTCAGAGATAACGAAACTTTTTATTAATCCACATG
Source organism: Maratus speciosus (assembly GCA_963932465.1). NCBI lineage: Eukaryota > Metazoa > Arthropoda > Arachnida > Araneae > Salticidae > Maratus > Maratus speciosus. Next base: position 137,851 of record CAWVRF010000371.1, read on the forward strand.
CCAATTTTTCTTTTAAAGATTGTGCTTCCATGGCATACCAATAACCAAAAAGCGTAGTCGATAAAATAAGATAGATTGAAAAAAAAAGATGGATGAGTAACAAAGATGTAGGTTTTATAATTGAGAAACTATAAAAATAAATAGCACATTAAATTCAAATAATGAGTATTATAAAAATACATAAAAACTTAGATTATAATTTTACTAAATTGAAACGTTTTCACTTTTGAATGATCTCACAATTGAAAGAAAACATGTTTTTTATTCATAAAGCTAAGACTTGTATATAAATTATAAAGTAAGTTTCGATGAATTTTCAGTTCCCGTGCGGGAATTAAGACCAGTTAATTAAAATAGGTGTTGGAATTAAAATTACATAGTCATGCTAATAGAAATTTAAGTTGATACTCTATACACCAATAAAATACCAAAAAACATAACTAGCTAGAATTTTTTTTCATTGCATTTGACAAAAATAAATAAATAAGTAAATAAATAAATTTAATTAAGTTGCGTTTTAGGGGAAAACAACTATTGTATAAAAATAATATGGGCGTGAATAATACGTAATTGAACAACACCAAAATTCTGCATAGATTATGTAACTTCCCAACACATTCAGAATACTGTAACAAAACATCACAGTATATTAAGGTGAAGGATGATGTCTAAATCACAGCAATTTGAAAAAAAAAAAGCATAACACATTTGAAAATCGCATTTCTACCATTATCATAAAAAATCCCCAAAAATATACGATTTTTTGTGTGTGTATGCATCCCTTTATAAGATCTATACTGTTTTTGTATACTACATAGCATGCTAAATGTTACTTCAGTTAAATGAATAGCACAAATGAAAATTTCCATTTAACAGTTTCCGTGAATAAACGGAAATGCACTTACGAAATTTTGGTCAGATCTGTATATGATCTATAAAATGTATACCCCTCAAGTACTATTTAAAAGAATACTTCAATTTAAAAACGCATAACAAATTTGAAAAACGAATTTCAGATATTGAAATCAATAATCGGAAATATAACACAACATATTCTCTTTTTGTGCAGCTCTGTATATGGTCTATAGATTTGTATGCATACTACATAGTAAGCTAAACATTTGTTTAGTTAAACGAATAGCACATTTGAAAATTTCCATTCAGCAATTTCCGTGAATAATCGGAAACATACTCCATACCTTTTAGTACAGCCCTGTATATGATATATAGAATTTATAACACACCATTATAACACCACGTAATATTTTAAAAAATAGTTCAGTTTCAAAACGCGTAACAGAACTGAACATGCACTTCCAGCAGTTATTATCCATAGGCTCCAATTGTTCAATTGATTTTCGATATCTTCTTAAGTCAAATTATTTTGTGTGTTGCTGTAAATGAACGATAAATTATGTCCACACCTAATTATACAGAAAGTGTCTTGTAGTAAACCTCATATACAAATTTCAATATGTTTAAAATAATGTAATATCATTAAAATACACCGCAGACGATTTTCACCGTAGGGCATAACGTAACGGAATTCTTTTGAGTAACTCTGTAAATGAACCATAAATGCTACATATCTCTTTTTCAATACCGAACATGCGATAGTAAACAAAAATAACTTATCTTAATTCTTAATAGCAGTCTCACAATATTTACGCGAGTTAGAGCACGGAAAGACGACAGACAGACAGACTGATGTCACTTTTCAACTACTTTGAAAATTTTTAATAACCGAGTTAAAAAAGAAAACACTGATTGGTTTGTGTTTGTCTCAAAATGGTTGAAAATGGTTAAGATGCAAAACCCATTGGCCGAGTAGTCTGAAAAGGACATTAGTATGTAGAGCGAGACGCAATTCCTTAGGCAAGCTTTAAAGGTAGAAGACGATTAAACGAAAAAAGCCTTTGTATAAAACTACGATAATGATCCATGTCTTCAGTCAAAAATATACTATTTCTCACTCCAGTTCGTATACAGATTTTCCAAATTCAAGGAGGACCTTCATGCCTTGACCAAAAAGAAACACAAAAAATTTGGCTCAATTCTCTGCATAACTTCATAAACTTTTCGATGATACAATATTCAAAATGGCACAAAAATCGTTATTAAAGCGGCCCCTATCGGCGAATTTTTTCCAAATTAAGGAAGGACATGCTTGCCATAGCCAAAAATATAAAATAAAAATTTGGTTCAATTCTATGCATAACTTCATACACTTTTCGATGGTACAATATGCAAAATCGCTATTACAGCGCACCCCTAGCGGCGAATTTTTTCCAAATTCAGGGAGGATCTGCTTGCCAAAGCCAAAAACTTAAAATAAAAATTTGGTTCAATTCTATGCGTAACTTCATACACTTTTGGATGGTACAATATTCAAAATCGCACAAAAAACGCTGCTACAGCGCCCCCCACCGGCGATTTTTTTCCAAATTCAAGGAGGACCTACCTGCCATATCCAAAAACTTAAAATAAAAATTTGGTTCAATCCTATGCATAACTTCATGTACTTTTGGATGATACAATATTCAAAATCGCACAAAAATCGCTATTACAGCGCCCCTACCGGCGAATTTTTTCCAAATTCAGGGAGGACCTACCTGCCATATTCAAAAACTTAAAATAAAAATTTGGTTCAATTCTATGCATAACTTCATATACGTTTGGATGGTACAATATTCAAAATCGCACAAAAATAGCTATTACAGCGCCCCCTACCGGCGAATTTTTTTCCAAATTCAGGGAGGACCTACCTGCCATAGCCAAAAACTTAAAATAAAAATTTGGTTCAATTCTATGCATAACTTCATACACTTTTTGATGGTACAATGGCGACAGACAGATGGACACGCGGAATGACGGACACATGGACACACAGAAATTTTCTATAAACATGTTTTTGGGGATCTCTGACCCCTAAAACATGTAAATACGTCGAAAACCGGAAGTCGAAAAAAATTACAATACTTTCTTCTATTGAAGATAGAAGAAAGTAAAAATAGAGTGAACACAGTAAGCATTGAAAAATAATTTTAGATAATTTAAAGCTACCAATAGCAAGTAGCTTAGATCATGATAAGATGTACATTAATTCTACTGAACGAAGTAAGGTACTGAACAGGTACTGAACAGGTAATCAGCATTGAGGGGTTTCCTAGCTGTTATCAGCTTAACACCCAGACTAGGAAATTAGAATGTCTTATGTTTTAATGAGCCATTGGGATAAAGTTAAACTGTAGCAATGCTACTATAAGAATATAGAAGTTTACAAGAGAAAAATAAGAAAATAAAGGAAAAAAGGAATAAAAATAAATTTAAGTAAAAACTTAAGAAGAAAGTAAGTTAACAATAAATCTTAAGAAAATTTACACGAGTCTTAAAGTAATTAAAGTCTAACTGTAGTTGTAGAACTACTAAATGGATATTTGAAAGTTAGAGTTAGTACTGTTCAGTGAAACACTCACCAAGCAAGGGCAAGAAAAGCTAGGGTGGCAAGACCACAACATCCAACCAAAAAAAGGGACAATTCAGGGCCATACATTTTATTTTTTAAATTTTTCTGTTTTTATGGTCTCTATGTATATAGAGAATTTTTTTTTTTTTTTTTTTTTTTTAAGAAAAGTAAATAAAAAGAAAAAAAAGAGAAGGCAAAAGAACGAAGTAAAATCCTGAAACAGTAAATTTTAAATCAATTATAATGAACATTTTCTGGTAAGAGTATTATTTTCAGTTTATTAGGATGCAAAATGTTTAAAAATGGTATTTGTTTAAAAATATGAAATTGAGTCTCTTCATAGTAAGAATATGTTCGGAATTATACCAAATTCTATTGGGTTTACGAAAATATAATTTAATTTTTTCGAGTACCTTTGGAACCCGAAAAGCGTGCCTTTATACTCTGATACTTAAAAAATAAAATTGATTTCCTACATATAAAAAATTATTTCTGACACAAAAATTTCTTTTTCAGGTCGTGATTTTTGGGAATTTTTTCGATTAGAAATACAGTGTATTAATCAATTTTCACAACAGAAACTATTGGTGCTTTGGGTTCTGTAAATTATCAAGTAAATACTTTCAGCTGCATAACAGAATTTTTCCTTGCAGGAGTGGCAAAAATATTAATATTAATACAATAACTGCTAATTTAAGATACTTGTCAGATGAACCTGGCTGTTGCACATGATAATGTATACTTGAGAATTTATATCATCCGAAAAATACTGCGTACGTGGTGAGAAATCTGATTAACACACTGATTTTATGTTTAAATTACTCGGAAACGTTTCCAATAATAATGAGCAGCAAAAACCCATTGTTTTTTGGGAAATGTTTATTTAAATCTTCTTAAACTTCTTAAATAAACTTCATAAACATACCACTGTCCCTGAAAGTTTTAAGACTGCAGCTTTCATACTTTCTAGTCCTTTGTAATATTTTCTACTGTTTCTATTTACCTATTGCAAGTAATATTTAAATTGAAAAATAAAATCATATGAACTTTTCCATTTATATTTTATTAAATTTTATCTTGCAGTTGATACTATAATAATTTTTCACATCTTTCTTTAATAAGTTTTAAACATTTTTTTCCCATTAACCAATTTTTCTGTAGCTTTACAGAATAAATTTACATTCCTTTTTATATATAACCATTAACCTTTCATTATGCACAGTGTATAACAAAAAGATTTCCAAAACCACTTAATTAAGGGAGCCTTTAGCATCTGGTTAACCCTCCCTCACATGGACTGGGTCAAGCCTCCACACATAGCCCTTTTCTAAAGAATAGCACATTGTAATGTTAAGTCTAACTTACTGTACAATCTTTATGCTTGGAATGAAAGCTCGATATTTTTGCATTACTTGAAACCTATTTACTTAAATTTCTATGATATATTTTATTTGAAAAAAGCTTACCCAATATTTCTAAAACACACATCTTTTAGGCTGAAAAGCCTCACAATTGATTTTTTCCACACCTATTTCAATTATCTGTATGAAACAAAGACTGTTCCTTGAGCATTCCAGTAGCTTTGGTTGACACCTATTGATAAAACGCTGAAATTCTTTTAAATATGAAAACTGGTGGGTGGATCAAGCCTCCCGTATGGTTGACCCTCCCTAGTCTCCCCTATAACTTTTTTGATTCACAGTGGTCCAAGGTGTTCACTTCCTGATGATACAAAATGAAATTTGTGGTAACTTATAGACATCATACTGAAAAGATAGGCGCGATTGATCACACATGGATATGGATTATTATTTTTTTCCAATTATCAGAAAATTAAGGGGATTTCAATTAAAAAATGGAAAGAACAACTATTGTTGTACCAAAAACGTTATATAAATTATATGTTTATGAAGGTTTTATTTTAACTGTATGTTTAACATTATATTTATAATTATGTTTATTAACATTTTCCATTGGAAAAAAAGTTTAAAATACATTTGAGATGAAAGGAAACAGGAATTTTATTTTGCATTTTAATGCATATTATTTTCATGTGGATAAGGCACAACAATACAAGATATTATGGTTACTGATGTATTCATACTGATATATTCATACGGCAATATTGTACTCTGTCTTATAAGAATTAATAAATAACAGAAGCCTTAGTCTTTTTTACTGCTATCATCATCGGTTGATTTTCCTGTGTACAAATCATTTCCATCGTCATAGTTGGAACGCTTCTGTATTCTACATATGCTTGTGCATTATAGGTTACTAAAAAGACAAACACACGATGACATGACACGTGTTCTTGGAAAAGAACATGATATCAGTTCAAAAACAGCTACCATCCCTAGGTATGAGAATCACAGCAATGTCAGTTGCCCATTATTTTTCTGCAGAATTTACAAGTTGTTCTCAAACTCATCATATGCTGCAGAAAATTCCATTGCTGCAATGATTTTTCAGTCACCATAATCTTTTACAGTAGATATATTCTCAAACATTGTCTTCACTTCAACTTGAAGAACTTCAACATCAACATTGAATGACACTTCTCGTTCTTCACTATAAAACTGCAGAAAGCCACTACAAAGTATTCTCATGTGCATCTCGTACATCAGCTTGTGCATGCAAAATGCTCTGTTGTAGTGTTATCCTTGAATACTTCTTGAGATAGAGCATTCTGCTACCATTCCTGATTCTAATAAAAAGTCTTGAAGTCCATCATCACAAAATAGATTTCTAATGATGTCCATGAAATTGGAAGTGAAATGGAAACCACCCCTCAATAAGAAAATTGTTTGGAACTGTTCAACATGTTTGCTTTTCACCTCTAATGCTTTTGCATATAGTGCTTGATAAAATGTGACTGCTATAGAAGCAGTTTTTATCTTGCACTTTATTCCTAGTGAGCGACACATAATTTCATGAACAGTAACGATGTTAGTATCAAGTGTATTAACTGTAGGTAAAGTAGTCAATATAAGTTAAGATGATTTCTCAATAATTTCGTATGGCGACATTAAATTTAGTCTAGCTTGGCACAATTTGATGTCCTGGTTCTAGGTTTTTAAAAATAATCCAAAGCAAAGTCTTGTTTTTCGCCTAAGAATGTATTTTGTCGAAAATAGGATTTTCTTTTTTGAACAAGCTTTGGATCAGTTCTTCTTCTAGGAATGTACTGGAACTGTTGAGTTCCCCAACGAAGCCCTTAATCTTATTTATTCCATCTAATACCATTGTAGCGCTGTCTGTATGTGTGTTTCGCGTATTCTCTTGAACAGACTTTGAGTGCATGATAATTCTAGTCACTCGATAGCTTGTACACCATCCACCAAGAGTTTTTTCCAGCCTATCAATATTGTCCTGAGGCAAGTGTACGAATTGCTTCAGAGAAATATTCCGTGGAAGAACGGCGTAAGTGTCTTCAGAGATTTTTTTTTATCGCTGCGGCAATTTCAATCTCTTTTAACTGAGAGTGAGATAAACGTTCATCATATCGTTTTAAAAGTCTTGTCAACTTAACTACACAAAAAGACAGATATTTTAAAGCAAATAGTAAAATGGTGTGTTTTCGGTTTTCACCCTTCCATCAGTAATTATATGTATGAAATCTTGCCTTAAGGATCACATGTATAGTAATATCCTGGATGTGACGGCAAATGTTTATTTCTCTGCAAAACCTAGTAATGTATGAGGAAATATGGAAACAATTTCAGGAATGTGAGATTCAAAATTAATTACTTCGTCAATACTTGGTGCTCATGACTTACTGCGTTCAAATTTTCGGATTTCTTTGCGGAGTTATAAATATGCTATTCTTATATCCTATTTTGAAGTACATAATTGGAGTTCCTGTAGTTAATTTTTTAGTTTATCATTTTGCCTTACAAGTTCTTCCATTGATAAATGCTCTGGATATAAAAAGAAATTTCTATAATCATTCATAACAAAGTGTGAACCAAATACGCCTATAATAGTTATCCGCAGGATTTTTTTGCGTGGGATTTTATTTCATTAATTCCATGACCCGTAATCTATTAACATAACGGTCTGTCATATCACTGAACCGAACATCACATGGATTTGTAAGCAAATTATGTAAATTGGTTAATAATTCTTTAAAAGCTATTTCCTCAGTCTTATGTAAAAACAATTTAATCCTCTTGTGTGTAATGTATGTGCTAACGACGCTAGTTTGCTAACGGTGTACTTTTTATAACAATGCGGATTAAATTTTACTTTCACCGCTACAACATTTTTAGTAAATAAAAGACCGGGCATTATAATATCATGTTTTCCAATGAACTTTGTTCAAATAATGACAAACTCGTTTATACACTTCACAACATTCTCACGGGTTTTGCTTCCAGGATAGTATTTAATTTTTTATCACAAAACACCCACAAATCAGTGTTCAAAATAGAGCTGTATGAGGATATGAATTGGCGACTACTGCATGATCTACTTCGTGTACCTTCCTCAGATTTCTCAACCGATTTCTTCTTAATATGTTCGAGATTTGATTTCATTCTGAAAATACTTCTACATTACCAATGATACTTCATTGCTGCACATTCTCCTTCTTTAGCAGTTTTTGCACGACGCTCGAGTATAAGATCATGATCGCGAATCTCTGATTCTTTCAGAAGCGTGCACCATGATTCCAAGGAAAAAATATTCACCATCTCTGTGTTGTCATCAGACAAATGATTTACACATTCACTGCTAGTACAGTTTTCCCTTGCAGTTTTTAATAGAAGTGGTAAATTTTTATCTTCACTGTCCTTTCTTGTGTTTCAGCTTCAGTTTCAGTAACTACTTCCATGAAAATATCTCCATACATCTACATATATTTGTTTTCTCTATTCATTTCTAGCCTCTGAAAAGTAAGTTACACAATTAAACGTTTAACAAATTTTTAGTTTAAATTACAGAAATTTGAGAAAAAAAACTGTGTTATCAGATTTACTGAAAAGTATGAATTTCTAAATTTATTTTTAATATTTCCGAGAACAAAAGTGTAGAAAAATTTACAAATGCCTTTATAATAGAAAAAAAAATGTTTTACAAATATATATTTTTAAAGCGTTGAAATTAGTCTAATGACTTAGAGTTTCTTACTTTTTAGTTAACCCTTTCCGGCACAGACAAATTTTGTTGTCAAATGATGAAATCATCAACTGACACCGGAATTTATATGCGACTGTTTTGGAAATTAAAAACTTGTTACTTTACAAATTTATTACTTTATAAATTAACAATCAACATTCATAAAACAATTTTTATACTTTCTGCAAAATTCTCTCATTATTTCCCTTGTGCATTGAATAGCCAAATAACAAAAGTTTTTTAACACCATATAAATCCTTCACTCTTCAAGCTGTATTACATTAGCGAAAAAGTAGGTAAAAATACTGAATTTACACAGAATACGCATTTTTCATAAGGATGAAAATGTACTCAAGAAGTGCCGTGCCAATTTGTAATGATAAATAATTTAACGTTTACTGGTGCATCCATCTATCGTGACAGGTTAAGCCCGTAAAAATTCCCGTAAAAATACATTACTATTAGTATTATTGTCAGTTTCATTTAAATGTGTATTTTTAATCTTTTATAAATAAATTATTTTTAAACCTTACCAGAAATAATATAGGAAATCAATATTTCTAAAATTATTTTTTAAATATTAGCAAATATTGCCTTTCTGTCGCCAGTTGACATTCCATGTTACACAAATTATTCTCTGTTCTAGTTACCCATTTAACAGTTAAGTCATGCTTAAATATATCTAGCTCTGGATAAAATAGACAAACATTTTTTGAATTTAAATTAATAATTTTGCATTATTTTGTAAGTAAAAACAAATTTATGTTATTAAAAAGTTATAGGCCAGAGTGAATTTATCATAATATATATTAAACAAGAAGCGGGTTAAAAATCGATTATAAAATTCCATCTTTACATAGAAAAAGCAGAATGAAATAAAAAAAAGGAGTGTTGAAAAAACTACCGAACAATGCTCGGTCTACCAGGTACTATATATCAAACACGCAAGAAATTATCCCGATTATGAATTATGTCGTAAACAACTGAACCGATTTTCACGAAACTTGCGTCCTATACTAAATCAAGCACGAGAAAAAGATTTAGCTAGGGCCCGAATAAAAAAAAAAATCGTTTTTACAGGGTAAAACAAAATCAGAGGTGAAACTTCTGCTTACTATAAATGGAATGTTCATGCAATTTACACGAAACGTGTTTTCAATACTAATTCGAGCGTGACAAACACACCTAGCTGGGTTTCGAATTCGAGAAATTTGTTTTGATCGATTAAAACAAACTCAGCTCTGAATATGTTGCTGTGTATCGAAAACGGCTCTAACGATTTTCACAAAACTAAACGCCTATACTAATTCGAGATCAAGAAATCGACCTAGCTAGGTCGTTAATTCGACAAAACTGGTTTCCTACTGTTCACACAAATTCATTATTCAAAATGGCGGTACCAATCGAAAACAATTCCGACTACTTTTATGAAATATATTTTATTCGATTGTGAGAAAACCATCCAACTAGTCTCGACTGCGGAAAAAAAGGTTTACTGCAATTTTTTTATATTTAATCTTCCGTAATCGAAATTACCACCAATACTAATGTTCATTTATCATCAATAGTTTCAAAGGATGATCTCGAAGGCAGCACTAACTTAGCACTAGATAACGGCCTATGTAGGTCAAAAGTACAGCAACATTCGTTTTAACTGACTAGGAACGATAAAATTCATCGATTTTACCAAATGTTAATTTCGTGAACTTAAGTATTTTCATAAATATAATTGTAAATCTGCTAATAGTTTTGATAGATAACTGCGCTGATACCATTGCTTAATTTATTTTTTTATTGTTCAAAACTACTCATATTGTTAGAAATATCGCTGTAGTTTGATGCCATGGCGATACACCCTGGTGCAAAATTCGCAGCAGTTTTAAAAGCAAGACAATTTTTCTGGCAAATTTACCACATAGTTCCCTAAATGTCTCATTTTTGCTGCCAATCGTTGACTTGAGCAACTACTGTTGAAGAATAATCATTTACATTTTTACAAAATATGGAGAATAGCAGTCAGAATATGCCGGAGGAATTCGCATTCAAATAAAAGTTTTTTATTTTTATAAATGACAATCCAAATTTTCTTCTACAAACATTTTTTTACAAAATTGTTTACAATACAAAATTTTAATTCTACTTCCTCCTCTCCCACCCATAATGGCATTATATTTTAAAGAAAATAAGCATTTTTATATTATATCTGAAAAAACTCATTACTATTGTATCACTATTACACCATTTTCACTGACTTTTCGCTTTCGACTGTGCTAAGAATTCAAACCGTACATTTAAATATATACTCCATGACTTATTGATGTTTTCCAAATAGTAACTTTTATATTTTATATGTTTATAGAAAAATAAGTATAAAAGTAAAAATAGTTTTTGAAACAGTCTTTTATAAACATTCAATGCTCATCTTCAAAATCACGACTTATTTCTTTTTACTTGTAATTCAAAATTTGGCTAGATTACCGGGATCGATTATGAAAAATTCACTTATTTCTTTACGCTAGGGTAAAAGCGCAAGTAAGTGAATTAGTTAAAAAAAGTGTATAATTTTTACACTTTTTTTTCTTCAGATAGGGCAAAATGAATCATCATTAAAACTATCTGTTTAGAATTTCTAAATTGATTTCTCAACATAGTGATTAATATTAGAATATTAATTGATAAAAGCGTATTTTTTTATACTCGTATATTTAAACCAATCTGGTTTTTAATGTAAAGATGAAATTGGGGACTCTATTTTTAATACACTTCTTGATAAGCTACAATTATTAAAATTATGTTCAAAAGTAAGTTTTCGATCACCGTGCACCATTTTATTATTTTCATTAAATAATTATAAACTAATACGTTCATTTTAAGGCATTTTAATGTTAGCATGCCATAGGTGATCAATCCCCAAATATTCCCTGTAATGCGTACAGTTGTACGAGAGTTAAAATAACTATGTATTTAATTATGCACCAATAAATTCTTTCAAACTAAAGAGTTAAATATCAAAAGAGGTTATAAGTCAAAGATTATAAATCAAAGAGAGTATATAATTCAAAAATAATGAGTGTAATATATAAAAAAAAATCTATGTTTTTATCAATTAATAATTAATAACTTAATTAATTTACGATTATTCATTGAGCAATCAATTTAGAAATCCTAAAGGATAGTTTAAATCAGAGTTGGGCAAATTTGTAATCTATATTATCTGCAATAAAATTACAATTGCATGTAATTGATTATATTTATACACATTTAAACGCAGAAATTTCGTCAAATAATGGGATGGGGCTGTTTATGCTACAGTATTGCAAGAATTTTTTACGGCATGTAATTTTAACTATAACTAATTACATACAACTATATTGCAATTACATGGCAAATAATTGAAATTAGTAATCTGTCTAATTCTTTTTAAATAATGTTGTAATTTTTTTTTCATTATCGTTTCCCCATCTTGAAAAAAAAATTATGTAGTTTTTAATAAATTCATTTGGTTGCGTTTTCTAGAAAGAGAAAAAAAAAAAAAAATCCGTGAATTTTTCCTAATCGAGTTCGGTGCCCACGCCACATGAATGTGTTGAAAAAAAAACAAAAAAAAACATGAATTATAGTGAAACATATAGATGTGATTTTCAAGATGAACGTTAAATGCTTTTAAAATAAAGTTTATTTTCTTTATTATTGTTATTAGCCACCGGTACGGTATGCTATTTCTTTCTCCCAGCTTCTTTTGTGTCATCTTCAAAAAAAAAAAACGTTACCTTACAGAAGACTGCCGTAAAACAAAGCAGTACATAATCTATAGCAATTTTTTTAATTTCTAAGCATCGCACATTTTCAATTTTTATACCGTCATATTTGAAAAAAAAAAGTACTTTTAAATGCAATTTGTTTGAAAACTGTATCTCCATTTAATTTTCAAATATTATTTATTCATTTTTTTTTTTTTTTTTTTTTTTGTAGTTTTCAGCACCATTTGTGAAATTTTGTCAACTGAAGTATTGCATTTAGAAAGTAAAGGGAAAATAGTCGAAAAATAGCAATTATATCTTTTTGTTGCCTTTTTCTGATAACAACCGAAAGAAAATGTAATTAAAATACGTGCGATTTTGAAACAATATAAACGAAAAATTTCTGTTAAAACAGGGAGCTATTATAAAATATATTTAATTTTAAGTATCTATAGACGCTTTCAGTGTGACGTCAGTCATGACGTTTTGGTTGGAAACTGACTCCAAACAAACGGTTGCTATGCATCATTTTTTTAAAAATATAAATCGCGGAAAATGTTACCAGTACATATCAAGTATTAAAAATCTTAGACGTGAGATATACATATAACACATAGATGCAACACACAAACAAAATATAAAATACAGCACAGCAACCGTTTGTTTGGTGTCAGTTTCCAACCAAAACGCCATGACTTACGTCACGACTTAAATCGTCTGCGTTAATGTAACAAACAAATGAATACCTATGAATCATTAAATGCCTTTTTTTCTTTTTTGTCGAGTTTCTTTAATGACGTCATGTTTTTGCTGCATTTTAGTATTATTTTACGATAGTGACATCCTACACTGTAAAAAAAAATCTGTGAAGTTACTAAAGTTTTTCTAGGAAACTGGGATTCCTAGAACTTTTCATGTAACGGCAACAACAAAATTTCATGTAACAGACACACTTTTGCGCAGAAAATCAAAAAATCTGTAAGGTTACTAAGAATTTTTCTGGAAACTGGGATTCCGAGAACTTTTCATGTAACTGCAGCCAGTGTTACAAATAAAAGTTTAGTAAGATTACTGAAATTTTAGCAGATTCATTTGTAAAGTTACAGATTTTTGTAGCTTTACAAAAACTAGTTTTGTAGATTTGCATTTTTTTCGTACAGTTACAGTTAAAAGTTTAGTAAGCATGTAACTTTACATCTGTAGACCTACAGATTTTTTTTTACAGTGTATGCATGCTTTACTGTAGATGTTTAAGAGTGGTTCGTAAATATGGAATTTATAAGCGGATGCGTATGACGTTAATTTACATAAAATAAAAGTGTGTACTTTAAGTCTTAAAATTCAAATATGTTTTGTACTATTTATATATACATATATTTTTTTTTTCATCTGGGGCAACGCTACATTCTGAAAAAGCAGAATTCCTGTTTTCTAGTGATTATTATTTTATATATATATATATATATATACTTATTAGTATTGTACTCTTCATATTTTATTTATAACTAGCAGAACTACCCGGCTTCGCCCGTGTCAATTATAAGAAACATTCCAGGTAAAATAAATTAAAACGAAATAATTCGGCAATCACAATAACTGAAATTTGTGCATTTCCATCCACAAATCGTTATAAAGACAATAAAAAAACGTGGCGTTATTCTCTTGCAACCATAGTAAAATCCCTGAGCTTCAATAACAGAATGCACGTTTTCTTTGGCGGGTGTAAGAGAAAAATATGTGATTTTCCTGACAATACGAAAAGAAAAAAAAATCCTCCAAATCGCGCAGCACTTAGTGAAATTCTCGTTTGTATGGTATTATCAACATTATAAAGTAAAAACACTATGTTAGTGCCCATAAATTGTACCCAATAAATTGTAACCCATAAAATGTGCCTTTACTGCAATTTTTCTAACTTTTAAACATCACGCAATTTCATTTTTTACAATGTCGAATAGAAAAAAAGTTCTTTCAAATGAAATTTGTTTCAAAATTGTACCTCAGTTTTCTGATTTTAATGGATTTTAAAGTGATTTTTAAGCATGGATATGTTTAAAGTTTAGTGCAACCCGATTACGAAAGATGAACCTGTTTACACTTAATGCAGTAGTATAAAGAAAAGACATGTCCATGAGTAACGCTGGTATCATATTTTCGGTGGCAACAACCTAACACAACAAATTTCCCTGTTACTGCAGTTTAACGTCTAAACATTGTACATTCGATTGTTCCAACGTATTATAGAAAACAAAAGTACATTCAGTGATATTTGTTTGTAATGTTTATCTCAATTTACGAATTTTTTATGGTTTTAAAATAATTTTTAAACATGGATATTTTTTAAATATGCTTGCAACCCAAATTCAAAAGATTAACTCAATTGTTCAAAAACATTGTACATAATTCAGAATTTGTTTGCTTTCGCGTAATATTCAATAACTGAATTGGCAAACGAAATTAAAACGCCAAAAATAAAATAAAATAAAACACGAATTTAACAGATATCAAATCAAACTACTCAAAATAACCTGATAAGTATATAAAATTCAAATGGGAATTTCGTTCCGGGTGCTTATGACTTGAATTCTTCAGAATGGATTTCCATGCGACTTGCGCTATTAGTTTTTTAGGGAAGATTTTAGTGCGTAACATAATGTTTTCCGTTGCTTAGTCATAGAATTATAGGGGAAAGTTATATAATCATGTGAACCCAATTATGAAGGATTAGTCTTATTAGCTCAATGAAAAATGCAGAACTTTTTTTTTTTATCTCTAAGTATATTGACGGGTTTATCTTCAGTAATGGGGCTGTGCGCTAGGATATTCTTATTTTAATCAGTGTGCCTGACACCTGTTATGGCATGCACCTTTGTTTAAAACAATATAGAATGATTTGTGTTTTAAACGACTATCTTGCATGCAACTTGATTACAAAATACTAACGTGCAATAATGCATAAGGTGCTTCTCCAGTTCCCTGCTCAGCAACGCGAAACTTTCTGACACATTTTCTGACTCATTAAACGTAAAGACTTAAAATTTGTAGGCCTGACTATTAAAGCGATTTTGAATTGAAATGAGTTTTCCTTTTTTCATAAATAAATTACTTATCGAATTATGAGCAATTGTGGTTGCGTGACGGCCGGTTTTTATCCTTTATTGCACTGTTGCGTCCAAAATTCAGTTCAAAACACCAACGGAAAGACCTTATAACTTTACCAACATATGGAAACTACCTTTCGATTACATAGTTTCTAAATAAGAACTCCTGTCAATTTCATGCGTTTCCGAACAAAAATTAATAAAAAAATATGTCAGAAAATAGCTCTTTTGGATTTGAGAAAAGCCTTAACTTTATGAACAGCCTTAACTTGACGTTTATGAAAAAACTTACATTTTTAGTTTTAATTTTGGAACTCGCGAAATTTAAATTCAGAAAAAGGATGTTCTTTTGACATATTGTGGTAATTTTTTTAATTTAAAAAATTAAAATACATGTTTTCTTTTGCGCGCGTAACAGAAGTGTACAATATCTTCCACAATACGGGGGAAAATGCAAAAAAATACATCCAAATGAGGTAGTAGTTACTAAAATTTTATTTGGAAAATTTGAATTTTATTGAAATTAAATCTACAATGATTAGATGAAATGATGTCATTTTCCATAAATTTTAAATCAAGACATCTGTCAAGAGTTTTTTTGAAAATGTAAATAACCGCTCTCTTTTTGCTATAAATCACAGAAAATGTTAACACTGAATCTAAACCAATACAACACTTAGCGATAACGTATAGCTATAAGATATGGCTGTAGTATACAATCGAAGTAGTAAGCAAAATATAGGAGCCATATGTTTAAAATGAGTTTAATTACGCTTTGAAAAGATTTGATAGAATGTGACGTCATATCTAGCCCTTTTTTTTTTCTTTTTATTAAATTGTTTTCATGAAATTTGACTATTTGTATTAAAATAGATGTTTTAATTAAAAAAAAAAACATTCAGATTAGGGTGCTACGTTATTTTCCCGCTTTAATAGTTAAAGTTTTTATTTTATATTAAAAAGAAATGTAAATTTTCTGTTTAGAATGACATCAATATCAAATACGCAAAAATATAGCAAGAAAATCTGAATTTTTATTGGCAAGTAGAAACGAAATACACGCGTTATCCTTATTTTTTTTTTCACATTATTGTGTCATTTGTTAGGGTATGGTAACAAGAAAGAAACGTTTGAATTAAAAAAAGATTTAAAAAGAGATATTTCTATAATGTTAAATTATGGAAGCGGTAGAAAAAAGGGATAAATAGTGGTCTGATAATTTTTTTTAAGTAGACAGTAATCTTTTCCACGTTCTAAAACGTATGTACATGAAGTTTCGTACAAATCGGTCAAAAATTGAAGATTTGTATAAAGGACATACACACAGAGAACGGATTTTATATATTTAGATTTATTTTCTACTTTTTAACCGTCTAAATGTATTATTGATGCAGTTTATGGCAATCAATTGAGATATTTTGGCATGCATTTGTTGGCGCATAATCCAATCCATTGTTGTTTCAACTCCCATACAACTGCGGAAGTGATAGAGAATATTCTGCGATTTACCATCTGTGGCGGGGGAAGCGAAAAGTGCCTATAAATTAATGGTAATATTTTATAATTAAGTTCTAAAAATAATAAAAAGTTGTGCTGTCATCGGAAGCATGCTGGTGAACGTAATTCTTATAATTCTAGCCTATTAAGAAGCGGTTAAAAATAGACTATAAAATTCCATCTTTACGTACAAAAAGCAGAATGAAATTAAAAGAAAAGGAGTGTTGAAAAAACTACCCAGCAATGCTCGGTCTACCAGGTACTATATATCAAACACACAAGCAATTTTCCCGATTATGAATTATGTCGTAAACGACTGAACCGATTTTCACGACACTTGCGTCCTATACTAAATCAAGCACGAGAAAAAGATTTAGCTAGGGCCCGAATTAAAAAAAAAAAAAAAAATCGTTTTTACAGTGTAAAACAAAATCAGAGGTGAAACTTCTGCTTACTATAAATGGAATGCTCATGCAATTTACACGAAACGTGTTTTCAATACTAATTCGAGCGTGACAAACACACCTAGCTGGGTTTCGAATTCGAGAAAATTGTTTTGATCGATTAAAACAAACTCAGCACTGAAAATGTTGCTATGTATCGAAAAAGCTCTAACGATTTTCACAAAACTAAACGCCTATACTAATTCGAGATCAAGAAATCGACCTAGCTAGGTCGCTAATTCGAGAAAACTAGTTTTCTACTGTTGAAACAAAATCATTACTCAAAATGGTGGTACCAATGGAAAACAATTCCGACGATTTTTATAAAAAACGCTTTATTCGATTGTGAGAAAACCATCCAACTAAGTCTTGACTGCAGAAAAAAATGTTGGCGGGTTTAAAGCAATTTTTACATACTATTTAAACTTTCGTAATCGAAATTCCTGCCAATACTAATGATCATTTATCAACAACAGGTTCAAAGGATGATCTCGAAGGCGGCACTAACTGCTTGCACCAGATAACTTGATAAACTTGAGTGTTTTCATAAATGTAATTGTAAATATGCTAATAATTTTGATAGATAACTGCGCTTATACTTTTGCTATGTTTAAAAATACTAACATATTGTTAGAAATATTGCTGTAGTTTGATACCATGGCGATAATCCTTGGCAGAAAATTAGCAGCAGTTTTAAAAGCAAGACAATTTTTCTGGGAAATTTACCACATAATTCCCTAAATGTCTCATTTTTGCCGCCAACCATTCTACTGCCCTCCCTCCCCCAAGATGACATTATATTTAAAAGAAAACAAGCATTTTTATATTATATCTGAAACATGTCATTACTTTTGCATCACTGTGATACCATTTTCTCAGACTTTTCACTTTAGACTGTGCTAACATGGAACGTCTCCTTACTGGGTATACCCATGATATTTTGAAAAAAATACCAATTAAACTTCTTATGTATGTAATAAATGATCAGTCATATTTAGCTTCGGAATTACAGTAGAAAGTCTGTGAAAAAATAAAATTCTTTCGAATATTTCGCGCGAAAAGACGAAAGCGTCACGCGATTTGACGAGGGACACTTTTTCTCGCCAAAAGCAAACGATTTTAATGCATCTGAAAAAAGGGGTTAATTGATTTTTAGAATGCGCGTAAATAGTATTTAATGGATTGAAACTTAAACAAAGAGAATGTTTAATGCATATATATATATATATATATATATATATATATATATATATATATATTATTTTTTTTTTTTTTTTTTTTTTTTTTTTTTTTTTTTTTTACATATTTATATTGCTTGTTGCTGCAGTTATTTAATTTTTATCACTGTTTTCATTTTGAAAAATATATTTTCATATTTTTAAGCGTTTTTCAAAATAAATGCCAGATGGAGAATGTGCAGTTATAAATTTCAATATCGGAGAAGTTTTTGTTTCCATAGCAAAAAAATTGACACGGCAGTGCAAAATTAGACTTACTTTTGAGATTGGAACAAGTTTAATTAATTTAAATCTAGTTTTAATTTATAAAATTTCATTGTTAATATTCATTATAAATATATGAATGACAAAACTATAGTTAAAACTAAAAAACAGGAATTCTGCTTTTTCAGAATTTAGTGTCGCCCCCGACATTTCCATTACTTCATTTTCTTCTGGTGGACTGGTGGCTTCTATTATTATGAAACAGCCGATATTAATGAAGCGTTAGGTGAAGATGAAAGAGCAGTCGTAAAAAGTTAGAACTCTGATTTCTGGTTAGAATGGAAAAAAAAAAAATTATAGCTATTTTTTTCCCCCATTCTGATCAGAAAATCAGAGTTCTAACTTTTTACGACTGCTCTTTCATCTACACCTAACGCTTCATTAATAATGGCTGTTTCATAATAATAGAAGCCACCAGTCCATCAGAAGAAAATAACTCGGTTAAGCGGGACTCGGATAATCGGGATATTTCAATTTTAAGACTTAAAGCACACGCTTTTATTTTATGTAAAATGACGTCATGATGCATTAATATAGCTACTTAAACTTAAATATAGTTTATAATAGCTCCATGTTTTATCACAAATCATTCATTTATATTTTCCTCCAAATACCACGCATTTTAATTAATTTTTTTTCAATTTTTATGAGAAAATGGCAACAAAAAGATATAATTGCTAATTATCAACAATTTTTTCTTTACTTTCTACACAAATGGAGTACTTGAGTTGCCAGAATGAAACAAATGTCGCTAAAAACTACAAAAAAAATTAATATTTCAAAAACAAATGGAGATGCAATTTTCAAACAAATTGCATTAAAAGTGCTTTTTTTCCCAATACGATGATATAAACATTGAAAATGTGCGATGCTTAGAAGTTTTAAAAAATGCTGTAGAGTATTTAATCGCACAATCAAACATCGGCTTTTGTTTTACAGCTGGCGTATACAAGGTAACGTTATTTATTGGAGACAAAATAAGCTGGGAGAAAGAAATAGCATACCGGGGGCTAATAAACTAAAACTGCCAAAACTAAATTTATTTAAATAAGTTCAACGTAAAACATTTTTAACTTAAAGATTATTTGGCACACATAAAATTATTTTTTGATATTTTCTTCTATCGCCAAATAAAGAAATTGTCATTATTTTTTTACGGACACTCTATCGAGTTGCCGCCGAAATTTTTTTTTATAAACATATCTTTCCTCATAAGAAGAACATTCTGTGTTTTTTTCAGGTTTTTCGGAGTATGCCCGTGTGGAACCCTTCATTCTAATAATACGAGCGGTAGATTTAAATATATACTCCATGACTTATTGATGTTTTCCAAATAGTAACTTTTACTTTTTGATGTTTATAAAAAATAAGTAGAAAAGTAAAAATAGTTTTTTTAAACACTCTTTTATAAACATTCAATGTTTATCTTCAAAATCATGAATTATTTCTCTTTACGGCACAGATGTCATATACGCATCACGTTTGCGTGATTTTTTTCTGACGCCAATTTGGCGAAAACCTCGTTTTCGCATTCCATTTTCACATATATGTTTAAAAAGGAAATAACAATGAATGAAAAAAGTTTAATTAATAACTATAGAACAAAACAATTTATATCATTAAAAAATAACAATAATAAAAGTAAATAAGCAATTTATTAATAAATAAACAACATCCGGGTTACCATATCAAGCAAAATAACGACACTTTCGTGCCAGTTAAGTATCCCGGTACTTATATGACATTGGCTTCAGAAAAAAATCGCGCCAATGTGGTGCGTACATGACATCTGTGCCCTTTTACTTATAATGCATTACTTTGACGCGATTACCGTAATCGATTATGAAAAATTTAATGTTTTTTTTTTACGCTAGGTTAAAAGCGCAAACAAGTAAATTAGTTAAAACTAGAAAACAGGAATTCGGCTTTTTCAGAATTTAGTGTCGCCCCCGATGAAAAAAAAAATATATATATGTATATATAAATAGTACAAAACATATTTTAATTTTAAGACTTAAAGCACAAACATTTATTTTTTGTAAAATGACGTCATTCGCATCCGCTTAAGAATTCCACATTTACGATCCACTCTTAAACATCTACAGTAAAGCATGCATAGGATATCACTATCTCAGAATAATACACAAATGCAGCAAAAAGATGCTGTCATTAAAGAAACTGGACAAAAAAAAAAACCCGGCTATCTAATGATTCATAGGCATTCATTTGTTTGTAACATTAATATAGACGATTTCAGTCGTAACGTCAGTCATGACATTTTCGTTGGAAACTGACTATATACTCCAAACAAACGGTTGCTATGTTGTATTTTCTGTTTTGTTTGTGGGTGGCAGCTATATCTTATATCTATATCTCACATCTAAGTATTTTAATACTTGATATGTACTGGTAACATTTTCCATGATTTACATTTAAAAAGAAATGACGCATAATAACCGTTTGATGGGATTCTGTTGTCGACACTTATGGGAAAAAACGAGTTTATACGAACGCAATACGGGAACATTGGTTGAGTTTCGTGACCCATATCTTTGTACACTTTATAACGGACAATATTAACAATTACTTTAAATCTGCTGCCTGCAATTAATAAAAGTAACTTTATTTTTGGACTGGTTATTTGTTACCACTTTCAAAATACACTGGCGAGAAAAATTAAAGGAACAACTATAAAGAGGTGTTTTATGTTAATTCTATTAAAGTAACTTCCAGAAAGGTAACTCAATGTCAACATTATCACGTAGTCCAATTGAATTAACATTCGCTACAGAAATATATGCAAAATTTTCCGCCTCAGCCCGTTCTTTCGGTTCACGTGTAAAAAGGAGCGTACGTGGGTAATTTGAAGTCTAATTTTAAGGATTGTACGTGTAAGTAGGTAAAACTTTCGCTTCTGGTAGGTGGAATATGTTGTCCAGAAGAAATTTGACCGATTTTGAGAAATTGCGTGCGATCGGGAGAATGGAAGCAGGACAGAAACTCTTAGGGGTCTGTAAAGACTTAAAAATAGCCAACAGCGTGATGTCAAGAATCTGGAAACGGTTTAAAGACACTGGTATAATGTCCACAGACATCAGGACCGTAATTTGCCAACGATTGCTAAAAGAAATAGGCAATTGACGTCAGTTCAGATTGCAGGGAGTTTGATGCAGCAACAAGAACTCGACTATCCTGGTTTACTGTGAGTGACAGTCTGCATGGAAGGAAACTCATGATTTGTGTTCCACTAATATTCATTTAACCCTTAAATGCTTATACAGAAATTGTTACAAAGATACAGTGAACGGTCTCTGATGCTGCTTGATGAAATATAAATGAAAAGCTTCCTGAACTCATAGGGTACATGGAATACTAAAAAAACAGGAATTATGCTTTTCCAAAATTTAGTGTTGTCGTCAAGGAAAAAATATATACATAAATATAGATAGTACAAACATATTTCAGTTTTAAGAACTAAAATACATGCATTTATTTTTTTTTTATAAAATTACGTCATTTGCATCCGTTGGAGAATTCCCTATTTTCGTATCAGTCGTAAACAACATCTATAGAAAAGCATGAATATGACTTCACTATCCCGGAATATTGCACAAACCCAGCAAAAACAAATGTCGCCATTCAAGACACGCAACAACAAAATCGGGTATCTAATGATTCATAAGCCTTCATTTGTTTGTAACATTACTATGCATACTGCAAATTGAATATAGCTTATAATAGATCCGTGTTTTATCTGAAATCAATTATTTATATTTTTTTCAAAAATCGGAAAATGTTATTACACGCGTAATAATAAAATTGCATTCTTTCAGCTTTTTGTTGGAATTAAGTAAATTACGGAGAAAAAGTCACACATATATACTTTAAATTACATTTTTATAGCAGATGATATCCTTGGCATTGCGCGTATTTTAATGAATATTTTTTAATGAGGAAATGGCAACAATAAAGATATAGTAATCTACTATTTTCCCTTTACTTTCTAAATAACTGTAGTACTTCAGTTGCCACCATTACTGAAACGGCTTTAAAAAAAAAATAATATCTCAAAAATACATTGAGATGCAGTTTTTAAACAAATTGCATTTAAAAGTATTTTTTTTCTCTAGATGACGGTGTGAAATTGAAAATGTGCTATGTTTAGAAATTGAAATAATTGCAGTACATATTACCAGTCTGTACAATGTTAAAAATCTGTAGCTTTTGCTGCATCGCACTCCAGCGCTTTTATAGAAAACGATTACTTGACTATATTATGGAGCATTCTCATTGGTCAGAATGGAGATATTCTATAAAATCGGTGGAGTGACTATGCAGCAAATAGCTGCAGATTTTTAATAGTCTAACTGTACAACGATACATCTGCTTGTTTTAACAGCTGGCTTATATATCGTAACGTTATTTTTTATGGACGACATTTTAATGGTTTCCCGAAAGAAATATCATATCGCTGACTAAATAGCTTTATTAACTCATAGGATACTGCTTCTTTAAAAAACTTTATGTACAGGACTGTTATAATTTAACCCCTTAATTCTCGCTCCCGTCATATTCACGGGCTGTGTCTTTTACTCAGATTGTTTGATTCCCACCTGTTTTATAAAATAGTGTAATTGGCTTTATTTTAGTATCGTTTTACCTGTCATTAAATAAGGTGAATATTTATTTTTCAAAAAAGTGGTGCCAATAAGCAATTTGAATTTTTAAACCGTAATTTAATTCGAGCGTTAAGGGGTTAAATTTGCTTATTCCGAAGTGTTTAGCATTAGTACAATGCTCCAACCCCAAATAATGAGTGACAATTTTAAAAGGAAGTGGTATGTGATACCCTTAACAGCAGTTAAGTGTTAAATACTTGCGGAGAAAAATATCGTTTACAATTAGCGGAATTCGCAAGTGAACATTAACCCGTAAACTCCAGAACAGTGAGTGCGATTTGGGATTCCGTAACTTCAATTGCGTATACTTTTGTTGGCAAAACAGTGATTATGAAAAATAACAAATGATTACTATACGAAATTTAATAAGGAATCGAAATGGAACATTGATATCTATCAAAAATCTTATTTTGTTACTGAAAAATACAAATAAATTAAAGGATCTTTTAAATAACGCCGACATTTTAAGTTTTGATCGGTGCTAATCGCATTAGTGCGGAAGTTCTCGTGTTAAAAGATTATTTATAACAATGTTAACAAGAATACTTATTACACAAAACTTGAGTTATTATAAAATGTCACATGGTAAAATTATTAGACTTATAAACAGATGAAATGGTGTCCCTCCTTTTCCTTACACATTCACAAATAAATGAACATTTGCTATGCCTTCGAATACGTATATGGAAAACTAAATGCTTATTTAGATAAAGACAGTTTTTTTTTAATCTTATTCTAATCTAAAAGTTGAAAATGTTTATTATAGGTCATTTCCTGTAGCGGAAGTCGCATGCTACAAATTTTGACTACCAGTATTTTAGAACGGAAAAATGTGACTTATTTTATGGGAGATATCTCATTAATTGAATAAGGCAAAGCAAACTTTACAAAAATAACGGTGGCCAACTTGCATATCGCTTAGCAGCGTTGTGACTTACACTACAAAAACCCATGGAACTAGCCAATATGAGTAAAAGATGAAAACAGAATTGAAATATCAGATTTAAGAAAAGGGCAGACGAAATTGGAGACGTCCAAACCAGGGCATAATTGAGCTGCATTATGCTTTAATCAGATTCAGAATTTAAGCTACCAAACGTTTTAAGGTTTGTAAAATTAACTTACTTAATCGCATTACCATAATTTTAGTGTTTACAAACTCAACAAGATTTTTCAGAATTCCCATCATATAAAAGTATTGCTAATTTCATAATCATTTATTTATATTCACTGTTTTGAATATTAAGTGCTATTCTTAAGAAATTTTTTATTTATAATTTTAAACAGAGGTGTATTTTTCTTGTAAAAATAGAGCAAAAATTAAGTAAAGTTTAACAACTGATGGTCAGTCACGAAAATTTGGAAGAAAACATTTCGTTGTGGCACTAGACATGAAACTTCCGATGAGTCCCCAAAACATAAAGTTGTTTTACATTTTTTTTTTTTTTCTTTGGGGGGGGGGGGGATTGACAACAAAGAGGAATTTTACATCAGTAAGAAAAAAAAATATTTTTTAAAACGTCAAGTGGAGTATCATTTATTATATTTTTTAAAATTCTGAATCAAATGACACCATACCCAAATCGATACGATTATTTTTTTTTAAATGTTCCGGCAGGTTTTATGAATACAAAGTCGACAATTATACTTTTTGCAGTTAAAATAGGTTTTTATAGTAACAATTGATGACCATTCACGAAAATTTGGTGGAGACTTTGTTTTGCCACTAAAAATGAAGATTCGACGAGTCCGCTAAAAATAAAAATGTTTTACCATGGGTTTTTTTTTTTCCGAAGCGGGGCAAAGGTACATTTTAACTCGAGGGGGATAATTCAACTCTCTTGAAATTATGAAGTGGATGTTTCCAACTGTAAGTCGCTACTATCATAGGGTACAAACTTAGGTAGGTTTATTATAAATACAAAATTATGAATACACGGACTTTGAGGATATTAATTACCTTGAAGCAGTCTCACACGATCCTCATTTTTATTATTGCTACTTTGAAGATACTTCATGAGTTTGAGATTATTTGAAATGATATAAAGAAAATGCTTTGAAAGTAAAATAAATATCGCAAATGTTTGCTTAATAATGAAGTATAATTTTTGACTTTGTACTCATAAAACTTAACATAACTTTGTAATTAATGATCGTATCGACTTGCGGGTGATAATTTACGATTCAGAATTTAAAGTACGTAGCAAATGATACTCACTTGACTAAATAAAAAAAATAAAATTATTCTAACCATAAGATAAATTGTCCCTGTTTTTTACTCCTCAAAACATGATAAAGCAACATTATTTTAGGGGAACACTTCGCATCTTCAAATCTAGCGGCAAAAGATTTTCTCCCGAAATGTTCCTGAATGTCCGACTGTTGTTACTGTAAAAACTTTTTTACCTATATAAGGTAAATTTTCGATTCTGTATTTAGAAAATCTGCCATAACTTTATATCAAATGTTCGTATCGACTTTCGATTGTGTCACACGATTCAGAATTAAAAAATACATAAGCAACGATACTCCACTTTACCTAATTAAAATATTTTGAATTTCTTCCTCCCGTCCCAAGTCAAAAATGCCACCCTTTTCCCGAAAAAATATGTTAAAACAACTTTTTTTATTTATTTTTTATTTTGTGTGTGTGTGTGTGGGGGGGGGGGGGGGGGTGTCATCGGATCTTCATTCAAGTGCCAAAACGAAGTTCTTCCCAAATTTTGGTAAATCGCCATTAGTTGTTTAAAAAACATTATTTTAAATGTACTAAGCTGCTTGTTTCAATTTTATATAGCTGCGGAAAATCTTTCAGAAAATTATCGCAATGTCAGTGTTTAGATGTCGTGAGACAATATTTGCTAATAAATCAAGACGTAATTCATTTATTGGAAAACGCCTACTTTGTGCTAGTTGAAGAAAGACAAAGTTATTTCGTAATGTCTTGTATGTTTCGTGATTTTATAGTATTATTAAGATTTTTTTTATGTTATTTGTAAATATGAGTTTATAACTGGAATGCTTATTGAACATCATCATATTAACTAGATATTAATCATATGTTATATCTATTATAGTAAATTTTTACTGCGTTTGTATTTGAGATGGACTCTTCCGAGATCAGAATAAATTGTGAGTTGAAAAGCAGCAATTATTCTGAAGTATACAAAGGTTTTAGAATATTTTTCAATACTTCGAACATTAAATTATTTTTTGAGTTATTGATATTTTTTTACGTGTTAATGACATTTAGGCTATGGTGGCATCTAAAATGCTCTATTGTTGTGGAATAAAGAATCAATTTTACTAATATATATATATTTTAACTGAAAGCTGTTCATTTATAGAAGTGATCGCACTATCCGTTTTTTTTTTAATATCCCATCTTTTATGTTTTACTTTTAAAAGCATTTTATGAAATTTCTTCAAAATGGGAAAAATTAGATAGCTTTCATTATTGCAGACAAGAGAGAAATTATGAGGTATGTTTATCTTTATTCATGCCATTTCCTGATAAAAATTTTAAATTGTTGATAAAAATTATTGTATAGGGTTTAGTGGCGCAAATTCCCTGTAAAAGCGTAATATTATAGTAGTGGAATAATTACGGAAAATGACATACTGCTTTTGAAAACACGCATTTTTCCTAATAAATTTTCTATATTGTTTTTCGTTCTGCATGTGTACTGCTAAGTTTCAGACTAAGTTTCAGACACTAGGCGAAATGCTAATTTAAGTAAAAATGAAGTTATATTTAACAGAAAACGATCATTTTATTAGATAAAACTAAACATTTTAGCACAAATGCGTCTAAAAAACATAAATTACGGAAATTTTTAATCTTCAGAATTGAGATAAGAATCTCAATAAAGAGTGTGTCTGTGTACATAAAAGATGTTGCTGACAAACGTGACTTCAAGTTTTGAGTTAAAATGATTTTAAAATGATCAAACAAATTACAATTTTTAAAAAAATGATGAATGTGGATATGAGAAGTGCGTATGCAAATTTTGAGAAGGTGAAAATTGTAGTTTTTCATCCCGGAATACCAAGCATAAGAGCTTCACTTGAGAGCTTCAACCACATCCTAATAACTGATATGTATTATATTTTACTGATTACGCATCTTTATTATAAAGAACAAACGTATCTGTGCGTAACGCATACGTCATTTTGCGAATGGCAACACTTCACGGTAAAAATTTCGGTCTTGAAATTTTCGCTACTGCATTTTTTAAATCTTCTGACCATGGTACATTTTCAATTTTCGTCGCATAGAGAAAAAAATTACTTTCAAATGGAATTTGTTTTAAAACTGTATCCTAATTGACTGATGTATTATGTTTTTTAAAATAATTTTTAAGAATGTTTTTTTTTTAAGTTTATCTAACGTGCCGGTTTCAATACATAATAATAATAAACATTTTGCACATAAAGCAACACACATTGTTCAGCATTTGTTTCTGACAATTTTTGCATAACGAAATTAATACTTCCTTTATAAACAAATAAAAAATAATATTAAAAAAACATCAATCTAACATATTGTGAAAGAAAAATTAACAAAATTAATACTTCTTTTATAAACAAACTAGCAAACCCTGCGGCTTTGCTCGCGTAATATTTGAAATATGCCAAGTGATATTTATATGTCTAATTTTTATTAAAAGGTACTAACTAAATTTTCATTGTATTAAAAGGTAATATTTTATTTTATTAAAAGTTTTTGTTTAAAAGGTACTTATTACTTTTAGGAATAATTCAAAGATTACTATTTAAAACACAGTTTGATTAAACATCATTATTACACTGCATTATGCAGAAATGAGACTTGACTTAAATTAATAAAACTAAATAAATGATAATTTAGAAAATATTTTGAAACTTTTATGCTCAATTAATACGCTCATTTAAGTATTCATTTGAAGTTTTGAATTTTTTAGAAACCATCTTCTTACATCTTAAAATTAAACATCATGTCAAATTCCAAGTCCTACCATCTCTCTCAACATAAAGGGCTATGTTGAAATAGGAACTGCCACCATTAATTTGCCAACATTAATTTTCAAATCGGTTTGTTATTCCCTAATATTCCAGAGAAACGTATTTTAGAAAACTTTTAAAGGCCTTTTTTAGAACATTTGTTGTTCCTGTCAACCCCAGATAGTAGAATCATCGGCATAAAATATAGCCTGTGTAGGATCAGAGACTGTTACCTTTGATTCGAAACTATTACGTTCATAATCGGTTTATATTCCCTGAAATTGCATAGAAATTGTAATTTAGGACTTTTTTAGAATGCTTTTCGCACTTCACCTTCACTTCACCCCTTTTTAATTCGAATTTATTTTCGACAGTCCTCGAGGGCATTTATATTTTACAAGTAACTACCATGCCATATTTAAAGTTTCTAGACTTTTCAGTAACACAGAATCGCAATTTAGAAAGTTTTTAGCTCCTGCACCCTCTGGTGATAGTGGCACAGACAAATATAGCTAATGTTTGAGCATATAAAGCATATTATGTTTTAGCATAATATGTAGCTTATGTTTGAGCAGGTTCTATCACCAACAATTTGGCATCATTAATTTTTTAATCGGTTTG
>CAWVRF010000372.1:0-37500 GCA_963932465.1 Maratus speciosus
GATCTATTGAAACTAAATGAGATAATCCTTCCTCAGATGATATTGCAACACCTGTTGTAAGCGGTTTTGTTGTAATGAGGCATGAATAATTTAAGCCTTTTTTCCCATTAATTACAGAATATAAATCATCTTTATTCAATTGTTTCCGACAACATGGACATTGTAGTTTATATTTCGATTTCATTATCCATAAGGCAATACAATCTTTATGAAAAGAATGTTGACATTCTGAAAGCGTAAAACAATCCTGGGGTTCTTTCTCTTCTAAACAAATAGAACACTCATCCATGATTCAAATGTAAACTGACTCTTGAGAATGGGAGCTTGATGCTGCTCTAAAATAATTTGTTTCATCGGTTTTTTTTTTTTTTTTTTTTTTTTTTTTTTTTTTTTTTTTTTTTCCTAGAGGTTGCATTTAATTTTTTTTAGAGGTTGTTCGTTGGTTTCGTGTTCCGTTAAATCGTCATCTGGAAACTCTATGCAAGGTAAACTCTCTACTGATTCTAAATAAATACCCGAAGGTAATAAGATTGAATGTTGAAAAGTAATCATTTCATCAACAATGCCACTAATTTTATAACAACCATCTCCAAATGTTAATCGAGAATGTATCTGCATACGCAATATTCCCATGAAACTACCCATTTTAGATAAAGTTTCCCGTAACTTGCTTGCATATGTGTGTGAAATTTTGTGCCCATCAAACATTCTTAAACTCTTTACACACCAATTTGGAAATGTAATCGGAATCTTTTCTTTTTTATGCTTCAAACGACAATCAATACATAACTCCGGATCACAATTACGAATAAAAAAACGACCGCCATCGTGCAATTTATCTAAAGTTGTTTCGCGCATAGAGGAAGCAATTAATCGTAAGGGTTCGCAATCCCGTGAAACTATCGAATATCCGTCATCTTTTCTAGAAAGCGACCACTCCCCTGCTATGATAAATGTGTACATTTCATTTCTATATATTAATCTTCTTAAAGATACATTCTCTTTCGCAACATTATGTGGTTTAGAGTATTTAGCCAAGCCACTTGAATGAATCTTATAAACTTTACTGTTTTGTAAAACATTTTTCCATTCTGGAGTAATTAAATTTAATACTTGTGTTCTATTTACCAAGTCTTGAAGCGTTATTGAAAGAATGTGATTATCAAGAATACAATTAGCCAATGAAGTATAATCCATTAGAAGTGAGCTTTATTCTAAAAGGTTATACAAATATATTTTTATTAAAAAAATTAATTTAATTTAATTTAATAATATTTATAAAAAAAAAAAAAAAAAAAAAAAAAAAAAAAAAAAAATTTTTTTTTTTTTTTTTTTTTTTTTTTTTTTTTTTTTTTTTTTTTTTTTTTTATTGGTTTTCTACTTGTGGAAATTGTGGATCGTATCCTTTACACACTGTACATCTGTCTTTGAAATATTGTTTCACCTCTCTTTGCACTTTATAAAAATATAAAAATGGTTGAGTGAAATCTTTCTTACAGGTACATACATTTCTCCCCACTTCTTGGTGTGGTAAACTTTTCAAACAAGACGATATATGCCAACCATACCGTTTATTGTATGTGATTCGTACATTGAGTGTAGGTCGTCTGAGTACATCCTGTTGAAAATTTAACAAAGTCCAGTACTTTGCATATTTTTTAAATCGTTTCACAGTCTCTTTTACTTTGTGCTCGGGTAAACACAGTAATTTTTTATAAAAGAGTTCTGGGTCATCGTCCGGAGACAGTTCGATCAAATGAGCCGGGGAATGCATACTTAATTTTAATCAAGTATGGTGAATTTTTGCAACACCTCTCTGAGATCTTGCGATTACGGTTTTTATATGGCTCTCTTTTTGGGTACGTTGAGTGGTTTAGCCTTGGTTCAAATGGTATCGTATTGGTTAGGAGTGGATGGGCAAGGAGGACTTTTGGGGTGTCCCGACACATTCATTCTTTGTAAAGTTTTTTCCAGACTCTCGTCCAAAAAGTAATACTGCGGTACATTGATACCGTAATAGTTAACCAGGGTCGTTCTGGGAAAAGGACAAAATACAATGGTTTCCGAGTCTTTCAATTCGTTCTCTAGTGTCTCCACCCAAGAGCCGATCCAGTCCGATGGTTTTTGTATTTTTCTTTGTAGAGGGAGGGGTAGTTTTTCAAATCCTTCAAAATACACTATACACCGCAAGATAAACTGGAGGATAGTTTCAATGTGCTTAGAATCCTCCAACTCTATCCACTGATCCACCAGAGGGTCCCAACTATACACCCGATTCGATCCTTTGACAATGGGGAAAAATCTCTGTTGGATCCCATGGAGGTGTCGCTTCAAGTCCGAAATCGTTTGGGTGGCTTCCAGGATCCAGTCCCAACCCATACCCATCTGCAGTAAAAATGCGTCTTGGGTGGGTGTCGAATTGAACGCGCAATACACGATCGTGTCCAGGGTCAATCGGTTCGATTCTGCGGGTGGGGGTTTTACCAGCGAACCGAAACGCGGCTGCAACTGAGTCAGGCGATCCGCTACAGTCTCAGGGTCATATCGGTTTCGCATTCGGTTACAAAGGGCAAAATAAACGGGCAAACACAATTCAGGAGACGCGAGTACATGGCGCAAGGGGCTTGACACATTTTTAAAATGAGGGCACATCTGGATGAGAAGTTGGTCAACGGGTTGAAATATGCCTGCTACCTCACTACGAGGTGAAAACCGTTTATACCAGGTTCTCAAGATGCGGTTGCGAGGCGACACCAACGATTGAATAAAACGGGACTACTGTTTGAAGAACGCAAAACACCATGAAGCGGGGCTGAAATTTATTTTTTAATTAAAAAGACTTACATCGTGTTATTTGCAGACGCCGGTACAAATCGTGCATCATAATCTCGTGGTAAACAAACTGGTAAGCTATTCAACCGCGTTAAATCCTTTTTTGAAATATTGCTGGTACATTTTTTACAACGAATGCTAATTATATTTAAATGTCTAATCCTTTGAGCACAGTATCCATGATAAAAATGCCTGCAAGTAAAAACAAATATCATGCAAGGTTCTATAAGTGTGTTACACACTTTGCACATTACATTTGTTGGAAACGCTTTTTCACACACTTCAATCATGTTTTCACCATAATTAGTACTATTGGGGAGCAATGGCTGAATGGGGAGCCAATAACCGGAAGTGGAAGAAATCGTAATAGTCGGAGAACTCGTTTCTATACGTATATATCGAGACATGATGCCCATTCCAAGAAAACAACCCCAGAAAATGTTCGATCAATTTTCCAACATTCGATTATGAATCCAATCTCCAGTTTCTTTCAATCGCAATTTATCTATAGGTAGAGGCTTTTTGCAGGTCTTGCATCCAGTTCGCGTTCCAATTTGAGTGACACACTTGTGATGATAAATGTGCCCACACTGCATCATAAACATAAATTTCACATCAACACGCTCTCTGCACACTTTACATTTGATATCTGGTAAAGCATTTTTGCTCAGCTCTATCGTATTAAATGTTGAAATTTCCATAAAAACTATTAAAGAAAGAACGGCAAAAAGTTTTAGGGACGAGTGTGGTTTACACAGGTTGCATTTGTCAGTTTTATAGACTATATTTATTAAAAAAAAAAAAAAAAAAAAAAAAAAAAAAAAAAAAAAAAAAAAAAAATTTTTTTTTTTTTTTTTTTTTTTTTTTTTTTTTTTTTTTTTTTTTAATGTTAGAGTATTCTTGATTTATATTAAAAAAAAAAAAAAAAAAAAAAAAAAAAAAAAAAAAAAAAAAAAAATTTTTTTTTTTTTTTTTTTTTTTTTTTTTTTTTTTTTTTTTTTTTTTTTTTAATATAAATCAAGAATACTCTAACCTAAATCTTTTAGAGGCACACTTGTACAATGGAAAACGCTTTTCAGTTCCACAATCTCCCCGTTTTAGTTCAGTTTAAGATTTTGAGACAATATGTCCCCTTTCTCTGCAAGACTTTTGTACTCTCTCACTTGCCAGAGTTTTCCGAGTTACTAGACTATCGGTATTCTTGGTTATATTTATCCGAAACCTTTATCAATCTATACCGTACTCTAAGGTGTCTCGATACGGGAATCTATTGGAATTTGGAACAGGATGCGAGTACAGGTTATTATGTATCCGTAGATACCGAAAAAATTACTTTTACTCTTTGCGGTATCAATGAAGATTCCCAGTATGATTTTGCACATTATGTTGTTTACCCATTTTATAAAGAAAGAATGTGTATTTCTGTACAAACGTGGCAGAATTTTTTAACAATGTTTTTAAACAAATATTCCCCAACTAACAGAGTTCGCGTCTATGAAACAAACAACGGTGACTACTTTTATGTCAATTATTTTAACAAAAAGGTGTATTGGAGTAAGAAAATTTATGCTGTTAAAGATAAAAAATGCATCATAAAACACAATTTATATAAAACATCTATAATTAAGTTGAAACGTAATGATATTATTCAATTCATACATCATAATGTGGTTCCCTATCAACCTCTTAAAAGAACAGAACAGGAACTTGAACCAATATCGTTAGAATCCTACATTTTAGATCCTCAAGATAAACGAGTGTATAATCAAAGAAAAATTTTGGAAATGAACTTTCAAATCGTGGAAGATCATATATCTTTATACACTTTCCGCTCATCTCAAAGACGCCGAAAACTTACCTCAAATTTTTGGAAGCGTTGGAGAAACAAGTTTACAGAATTGAATAATCTTTTTAAACCTTTGAAATCATGCCAATGTCGTATACAAAAAACTTGAAAGAAAAAAAAAAAAAAAAAAAAAAAAAAAAAAAAAAAAAAAAAAAATTTTTTTTTTTTTTTTTTTTTTTTTTTTTTTTTTTTTTTTTTTTTTTTTAACAGTTATTACTGCGTCAAGTAACAAGGTAACATGGCTCTCAAGAGAATGAAATCTGAAAAATTTGTATCATTCGCCGATTCGAAAAACGAAATAATTTATTATACAGTAAAAAATACATCCAAAGATATAGACTTTATTCGCGAGTCTCACAGACGCACAGCTTTAGAAAAAATTATTTTTAAACATCCCAAGTCTCAACTACAACATGTACGAAATTTAATATCTTTTTGGAGAACTCGAGATATTTCCATTGTGTTTGGAAATTTAGGCCGGCAACCATTTTTACTAAATTATTATTTAGATTTATGTTTTAGTTTTGACGAAATTATCAAAGTGCAATGTAACTGGGACCTCTCTTTAGAGTACCAATGCACCAAATGTAAAAATATTGATTTTTTAATCATTGTGGAACCTTATTTTGGCTTCACCGTACATAAAAACCCAACCGTGAAACACTTAATTATTTTGACAAGTCATATGAATCTGTGTTATTGGGGGAAGGAGGAGATTGATTATTATTATCTACACCTTTCCAATATCAACATTTCTAGACTACCCGATCCACATCTTAAAAACTGCAAAGTGTTGAAGCCCCCCATTTTCCATAAACAGGTTCAACCGGATGCATTGCCTCAATCCATTCTTTTAGATGTCTCCGATTCTAAAACTGCACATGAAGCATATTTAAGACTTTTAACTGGGAGAGAAATGATTCATAACAATCCTTTCAACTTGCACCTAAACTCGAGGGATGAAGCCGTCTTGAAAATAAATTTACATTATCACAGAAAACGGATTCAAGAACTTGGGGCGAGTGGTAGTTGGAAAATTCTTCAGGATAGGGATCCCATTAACGAGGACAGTTTGATGATGGATTCGTTCCTTTACAAATTTTTAAATAAGACGTGAACCAGTTCTCAAACGAATCGTAATGGAGGTGGGGGGAGCTTTGTTTCCTTTCTGTAATTAATCGTTGTACGGTGGATTCGTGTATAAAAATTCCATTACCGTTCGGTATATTATAACGTTCAGTTTCGGGTACCAATGATTTCAATGAAAGGTGAGGTACTTCATAACCCAGACACCATAAAATGGCATAACCAAAAAAATAAAAATTTTTATTATCATCCTCATAAACAATAATGTCATAATTCTTTCCGTCTCGTATGACCGTATGGGGAAGTTTAAAATAGTTCCATTTCAATTTAGACATTTTGTTCTTTATTTGATTGATAATTAAGCGTGGAGGGAGAGCGTTCGTACTATGAGAATGGGATGAGTCAAAAAATAAATTCCCCTCGAAAAGGGCAAGTGGTATTAAAAAACTTGCTACATAGAATTTAAATTAGATATATTTGGAATTTTTAAATTGTATTTCAAAGGAACAGTTTAATTTATCCTGGTGAATAACAAGGAGAAATGCAACATTCCGAGGACACTGATCACGTAAATTCCCACATTGAACTGGATGTAAAAAATGATCGTTTAAAAGAGATTATTAAGAACATTACAAAGAAATGTACCGTTTATGACGAAGAAATAAAAACTTTGCTGCGAAAAGCTATAAAACTGATGGAAGAAAATGTAGGACGGCTGGAAACGGAATTGAGACTGGTTGCAAATATTGATAGCATAGAAAGTCTGTAAGGAAAAAAAAAAAAAAAAAAAAAAAAAAAAAAAAAAAAAAAAAAAAAAAATATATATATAAATAATTTTTTTTTTTTTTTTTTTTTTTTTTTTTTTTTTTTTTTTTTTTTTTTTTTTTTTTTTTTTTTCAATATATATATACGTTATATATGTAATTTTTTTTTTTTTTTTTTTTTTTTTTTTTTTTTTTTTTTCAATATATATATACGTTATATATGTATTTTTTTTTTTTTTTTTTTTTTTTTTTTTTTTTTTTTTTCAATATATATATACGTTATATATGTATTTTTTTTTTTTTTTTTTTTTTTTTTTTTTTTTTTTTTTTTTTTTTTTTTTTTTTTTTTTACAATGGTTCTTTCCATGCTGCAGGGTTTTCCCATTTCGGAGGTAGCAATGCATCCTTGTCAGACTTGGGGAATATAGGATCAAACTTGACCATTGCTTTTTGCAATGTTGATGGGTTCATAAGCATGCCGCTATTGGGATTTTTTTCGTTTGTAATGTTTGGATACAAATCCTGTTCTCCAATAGTAAATGGATTTTGTCTTTGAAATGGATTCATCAAGATTTTACTCTTAGGTTCCCTTTCGTTGATAAGATTTGGATGTAAGTCCTGCACTTCAATATTAAATGGATTTCGGTTTTTAAACTGCTCCATTACTTTTACTTGTTTACTGAATTCGTACAATAAAACAACTGTGTAAACTGAGACAAAATCTGGATTATATATAGTCACCGTCTGCACAGCCGAAATGCTTTGGAGTGACTGAAATGGGAGAAGGAAATTGCTCCACTTATATAGGTTGCATCACTGCACCATCTGCACAGCTTTGGGGCGACTGGAATGGGGCAAGGAAAACGCTTCTCGCTTGAGTAGAACGCCTGCACAGCTAAACAAGTTTTGAGCGACTGAAATGGGAGAAAAAAACGCTTCACCTATATACTAGCCAAAAAAAAAAAAAAAAAAAAAAAAAAAAAAAAAAAAAAAAAAAAAAACTTTGTACTAGTTTTTTTTTTTTTTTTTTTTTTTTTTTTTTTTTTTAAATAATTATTTACATATTCTTCCAGAGTTTTAATCAAGTTATGGTTTATACATCCAGTTTTCTCAAGAGAATCAACCAACGACAAGAGGCTCCTCCCGATGCTTACATCCTTTACAATTTGGAAGGTGGCATGTATTGGATCAATGCAAAGGATTTCCCCAATTTTACTCTCGAATGGATTGGTTTAAATAAAAGCCCACCTTATACCCTGGATTTAAGTTCAGTGGGTACCCATGCAGTCATTTTAGATTTGGATTATTTTCACAACCCTTCAGGAATTGGGACCAGCATTTTTCAAGTGATTGAAGCAGTCCTCAAAATGATTTTTTTACCCGCTCTTGGAAATTTTACTTATATTATTGCTCGGCGACCCGGTCATTTAGGCATGCATATCCATTTACCCGAATTAAAGATTGGATATGACGATTATATTCTTTTGTGTGAAATGTTACAATATCGATTGCGTCAGGCGTTAATGGGTAATGAAATTTATAAATTAGACATTTTATTGCATGCGATGCTTCCCAATGCCTCGAAACCAGATAAAAATCCCTATGTCCCTTTACATCTTATTTATGTGGATGAAGCAAATACATTTCACTTCAACTTGGTGAAATTTAGCGAAGAATATCCTATTCTTAAAAAAAAGTTTGTGAAACGCAAACACAACGAAAATTCCCTTTTTAGGAGTTTACTCAAATTATCTGGTTTAAAAATGTTGATTGGGGAATTGAAACAGCTTATGATGCCTGTAATCTGTTCCCGAATGGATGCTCCCACCCACACGCTTTCATACGCCACATCCATTGGTAAACATCCCACCATGTCTGCAGATTGGCATGATGTTGCGACGTTTACGTACAAGCGTACCAATGAACCGGGTTACATTAGTAAATGTAAAAAACTCGTTTTTGATAAAGACAATTTACTCAAAGTCTATTACCATTTAAAACTGAGTGCTCGTAACATGATTGAGTTCGAAACCAATAACCATGCTCTCAAAATGTGGCACAGGCGGTTTGGGCATGCCTCGACGCTGGGCGATTCTCATATTCCAGACCTTTTTAAAGACGTGCATGACATGCTACAGTTTGAGCACATGTCCCTCGCCGAAAATCCCAATCCCATTAAAACCGTAATGCAGTTTAACGAAGGGTATTATTTTTTACCGGTGTTTTATACCCTGTGTAAACACTATCGGCTTGACTCGACAACCATGGTGGATCACCTAATGGCGCTCCTCGATACCGAATACCACCCTCTCCTCCAAAAAATTCAGGCGATCGACCCTAAAATTATCGATTTTACCATTTCCGAAATATCCCTGCACACGCTTCATTATTGTGCCGACAACCTTTATAAGGAACAACCCAAAACAAATCGAGAGAAACTAGAAAAAATTATTGAAAATAATCAACGGGTCATCCTGTCGGTCACCACACACGATCAAATCAATGAACTCGTTCGAAATATGCAAGAACGGCATTCCCCCATTCTCGTGCTCAAATTAAAAAATGCCTTGAAAAAACCTTCGCGGTTCATTTGGAATGCTTTAAACGACTCATGGCAAGAGGTCAGCGGAGACCGGGAAATTACCGATCATATGCACAATTTATGGAATCATGTCAAACAATATTATAACGAATATAAACAGTCGGGGGGATTGGGAGGACCCGATGAGGAACTCATGAATCAATTTAATATCACCAAGGTTGTGTCCGCCATCCTAAGTGATACGGCAATGGAACGCAAAGATATTCAAATGGATGCCCATAGATGGCTTTTGCGCTTGCAGGATGGTGTGTTGGATTTACTCACCGGACATATTGGAGGGGTAGTGCCCGAGTTTTTCCTCTCGGATCGTAAAATTGTGCTGGGGATTCCTCGAACAGAAATGATGTTACTGTGTAATCAAGCGCCTCAACTCGAGACCGTATACGCCCAGTTAATCGACAAATCCTTTTTCTTGAAATATTTACAAGCGTTGTTTTTGGATCACGCTAATAATTTGGCCGATGCGTTAAGAGGCCTGTTTCCCGAGACCATGGATGAGATGATAGACTCGATGCTCCTTTTTTATGTGAATCTGTGCAAATGTGGTTCGTTTGAATACGAGTGGCTGTTGTACATGTTGGACGTGTTGGCGAGTGTGTTGGTGGCCACCAATTACGAGCGTAAATTTTTCGTTTGCAAAGGGCTCACGCGGAATGGAAAAAGCAAACTGTTTGAATTGATGGGAAAAGTGCTCGGCGGCTACTACCACGCCATTCAATCGGAAAATTTTTCACCCGGTCATTCCGCCAACAATGCCACACCCGAACTAGCTTCGACCCTCTTTTCATGCCGCATGGTTACTACCGAAGAATTGGAAAAGCGCATTGACGAAAACCGAGTCAAACAAATTACGGGTAATTCTTTTGTCGCCTTTCGAAACATGTATGAACAAAATTCGGGCGGGATTCCGACTGCCAAATTGTTTGCCACAACCAACAATTATCCGGAATGCAAAGCGTCGGAAGCCTTTAAAGACCGGGTCGTAGCCATTCCTTTTGACGCAGAATTTGTGGACGTGGCTCCCGATAAAACCTCTTTGCAAGTCGAAAAAAACACTTATAACAAAGACGTGTATGTGGTAGAACAATCTTATAAAGGTTGTTTTTTTATACTCTATTACCATTTAAAAAGACACATAAACCTGGAGGATGGCCTACTACATTATCGGGAAGAACCTCCCTGTATTGTGGAATTTACACATGATTATTTAATCCATGCGGATATTTATGTACAATTTAAACTCTTTATGGACGTGCAGTTGAAACGTGGATACCAAACGACAATGAACGAGGTCAAATCAGCCGTTCGACAGTATTTAAAAACAACAAAAAACACCTCCTTTCATGAAACGGATTTATTTATTTGTTTTGAAAAAGAATTTGGAGACTTGCGTCAAACGGATATTAATATAGCCAGTGATGCGTTTAGCTACACGAGTATCGCGGAGGAACCCTCCTCAAAAAAGAGAGTCAAATTGGATCAAGAATCCTCACTCGTTTTCTATGAAGGGGTGGTGATTAAAAATTTGAAAAGACAAAATTTCGATGACTAAAAACAAAGACATGTCTTGCAAGTTGAAACGTGAAGAATTTTATGATTTAAAATTGTTGCAGCAGACTAAATTACCCATCGACACACTCATCCAAACCGTAGCTTCGAAAAGAGACTATGACATTGGCCAGCTTCGAACCGAAAGTCGAATCTGGAAGAAAATGTACGACGTGACGCCCGATTTGTTGGATGTGTTTAAGAAAGAGGGTAAAAATCACTTGAAGGTGATTAAAGATAATATCGGTACGTATGGTTATTTATATTTTGTAGCCGAGCATAGCAATCAATGGTATAACGCCCCTCATTTCGATTACCAACAGTTTCCATTGATGAAACATCGAGAATGTGTTTTGAGTCGTGTGAAAAAAATGGCTCACACAGTGGCAAAACAGAATACAAATGAATTTGATGCAACATGTTTATACCTGTTATATTTTTATGCTTTACTGGTCAATCCATCCTTGAATTGGATAACAATAGATTATTTGGCCAACGGAAATCGCTATCATCAGTTTGGAACAAGGTTAAAAGGAAAAATAAAGACGATTGTAAAAAAAATTTGGGTTTAAAAAAAAAAAAAAAAAAAAAAAAAAAAAAAAAAAAAAAAAAAAAAAAAAAAATGAAGACGATTGTAAAAAAAATTTGGGTTTAAAAAAAAAAAAAAAAAAAAAAAAAAAAAAAAAAAAAAAAAAAAAAATTTTTTTTTTTTTTTTTTTTTTTTTTTTTTTTTTTTTATAATATATTATATATATTATATTATTATATTAAAAAAAAAAAAAAAAAAAAAAAAAAAAAAAAAAAAAAAAAAACATTTTATTTATATTTTTATATATATTATATTATATAATATATATATATATTAAAAAAAAAAAAAAAAAAAAAAAAAAAAAAAAAAAAAAAAAAAAAAAAAAAATTTTTTTTTTTTTTTTTTTTTTTTTTTTTTTTTTTTTTTTTTTTAATATATATATATATATATATTATATAATATATATAAAAATATAAATAAAATGTCATTTTTTTTTTTTTTTTTTTTTTTTTTTTTTTTTTTTTTTAATATAACATTTTATAAATGTATAATAAATAAATAAATAAATAAATATATATATATATATATATATATATATATATATATATTAATTATCTACTTATAAAAAAAGGAAAAAACATGTATAGTGTACGGGACGTGTTGCTCCGTTTGAAAAATCCTCAGACCAAATTAAAATACTTTCATTATTTGAACCAAAGGAATGCGCTCGATACAGCCATTGGATTAATCTACCGACACGGTTCTTTACAAATTGTATACATTTATTAAAGCATGTTGATTACTACTCTTTTTCTCTTTTTCCTGTACTTGGCTCTCACGCTCCTTTATGCTTGGACACAGCCCACACCCACACCGATTTCACCTTGGCCTCTCTTACCCGTTCCGAAAGCGCTCTCCCAATCCGCAACCCACTGTCAGATCGATTCCGATTGTGCCGCGCACCATGTATGTTTAACCCAGACGTGCGTGCCCAAATTGTTGAGAGGTGGTCAGTGTAATCCCCAGACAGGTCAGTGGATTTCATTTCAAGTGAAAAAAGTTTCGTTTGCCATTTGCCAATGTTTAAAACCAGACTTGTTTACACAAAACTTTTTCGGGGGTGATTGTACGGTGAATGTCGGGTGCGGGGTGCATGGACACTACAACCCGCAGTTGAAAAAGTGTGAGTGCGATCCCGGCTATAAAGACAGGTCTCTACCCGGTGGACGTTTGACCTGTCAAAAATTACCCGTGTTTCAACAGAGCTGGGTGTGCGGTCCCGACGAACTCGAAAGGGGCCAGCTCCACACCCACGGATTTCATGCCGACTATGAAACTCAGCGCGTGCCACCTGTCCCCTGTGTCAAACGACCCTGTTCTTTTGATGCCTTGTCCGGAAGACGGCTGAAACATGGGAAATGGGAGCCCCAGTGGGGATGTGTGTGTGATCCCACCTATGGATTGTTTGGGGTGGTGTTGGAAGGTCACAATAAAAAGTACTTGACAAACACGGAAGGGTTTGATGCGTGTGCCAGCATCTTGGTCCAAGATCCCCCCGGACCGATCCCCGTCAAACTCATCACCTATTTTTACCTGGGATTCCGCGATCCCGTGTCCCTGATACGGTTTGAAAAGGTTCCTGAGAAAGATCTCATCCCCCTTTTGAGAGGGCAAAAAGGTCCCGTGATGATCACACAGTCGCGGTGGCGCTACGATTACGCGCAATATTATTTCAAAAACCATCCCACGTTTCGCGCTCGCACACGCAGCGTCACCCGATTATCCATCTTTGGCAATACTCGGCTCAATGAGTGGGATTATCGCGATGCTTTTCAACCCCTAGCCTGCACCGACGTAGCCAAGATACTGTACCCGCCTCATACCCCCGAATTGGTGTATCGTGTCTTGTATGAAAACCCTGTTTGCTTTGTCAACGATACGTTCGCACCCACCCTGTTTAAAGATAGGTTGATTGTCAATCCGTACCACTTTACGTTTGATGACTCAAACTATGAACACTTACAACGTTTTAATGCCTTTGTGTTTGAGTACGATGCTGGCTTTCAACGCTGGACGCTGGATTTAAACTATCCGTACGAGATTCGTCGCTACCGATTGAACGACTCCAATGTACCCCCTTATCTCTAAGGTTCTCGTTAATCAAGAATGAAGCGCGGTTATGAAGAGGAGAATGGGGAAGAGGAACCGAGAACGTCCAAATGTCGAAGAGAAGAGGAAACCATTTTGCAAGACTTGCACAGCAACCTCTTGAAAGGGGATTTAAACAGTCAGATTGAGAAACGCTTGTTTGAAACCCAAAAAGAATATTTTACAGTATATATGGAAAAATTGATGCATAAAATACCCATGGGAGAGGATTTGGTCAAAATTATTCAAAATCGTGGGAGTAGTAACGAATTTGAGTACATGTTTACGGCAGCTAAAAGCGTGATTCAATCCCAGATGCGAGTCAAACAAATTAAAGCGTTTCATGCCGTATTTGATATGGTTTACAGTTTAATGTGGCGTTATGTGCATGAAAAGGTGGTGTCCCCGACCCTCAACAAGGTGTTATCCTCTCATCAATTAAATGTCGCCTATGAAAAGTACCAAAATTGCTCCAACATGGAAGAAGAAGGACCTGTGATTGAAATGCAGTGCTTATTGTATTGCATTCAAGAAATGTTGGAAAGTCAGGAACCTGTTAAAATTCCCAACCCACTCTACAGTCGATTCACGCAACAAATGAAAGCGATGAGTGAATATGTCATCACAATACTCGTATCCTTGTCGAAACCCTCCACAGATGAAACGATTCGCGAAAGAAATGAAAGAGAGGATCTCGGCAAAACCATTCCGGAAAATTGGAGCTATGAGTCGAATCTAAACATGAAAACAAAAGAAGTCACGGAAGCGTCTCCAATTATGAAAGAGAGACTTGAGGAAAAGGAACCGGTTGAAAGTGGGGACGATGAAAGTTGTTCAAGTGATAACGATGACGACTGAAAAAAAAAAAAAAAAAAAAAAAAAAAAAAAAAAAAAAAAAAAAAAAAAAAAAAAAAAAAAATTGTATAC
Source organism: Maratus speciosus (assembly GCA_963932465.1). Lineage (NCBI taxonomy): Eukaryota > Metazoa > Arthropoda > Arachnida > Araneae > Salticidae > Maratus > Maratus speciosus. Next base: position 14,283 of record CAWVRF010000372.1, read on the forward strand.
ATAAATTTATTTTATAATATAAATATTAAAAAAAAAAAAAAAAAAAAAAAAAAAAAAAAAAAAAAAAAAAAAAAAATTTTTTTTTTTTTTTTTTTTTTTTTTTTTTTTTTTTTTTTTTTTTTTTTTTAAATACTAAAAACGCACTTCACGAGACTCATCATGACGAGTTGCCGAGAGGACGCAGCAGCTCCGCAGCAGCATTTTCCCTTCTTCCATTTACCGCTGCTCGTTCAGTGGAAAATTTTGAGGCAGTACGTTCCGGTCCTCGCGAAAATCAACGTGCTCGAGAAAATGCACGAGTTCACCAGTCTCTTGAAACATCGCTCTTCGTGGACAGACGCTTCCGACGAGTTCGCCCGGCTGATCCCGGTCCTTCGCTCGCTGCGGGAAGGCCTGTACCTTCCCTCCGGAGAAGACGTTCCCTCGCACGGTTATTACGTGTCGTGGGGCGGTTTGGGAAGCTCAGGAGTCGTGTTCACCCTGTGCTGCATACGCGAGAGGACGTTTCGATGTGCTGCCCGTTCCGAAGTGCATCGGTGGAGCGTATCCACGAAGGCGTCGAACTTGCGGGACTTTCTGGAGCGCTTCCTGGAGGAGTACCGCCCGCCGGAACCAGACGCGGTCTTTGCCTATCAAACCGACACCCGGGACGTGGTTTTCGTCAATCCTTTGGCCGAGAAACTGATGGTGAACTGTCGTATATATCGGATGATAAATAACCAATGTATTATCAAAAATGTTTTGGATGATTGGTTCAACACAAAAACAGAAACTCGTTTCTATTTGAAAAAAAATAATGCGATCAAATTCCATTTTAAAAGGTTCAGTTCATCATATACTTCATTTTTTAGAAATCCAGTGATTAATAGGAAGGAAATACTCAAACCCATGTCTTTAGAATCTCACCTCTTGAACGATGATTATGAAAATAAAGACTATGATGACTCGTTCCGTGAAAAGTGGAAAGGAGGTCCTTTACCGATCAACAGAAAAGCCTGTCAATTTGAAATTTTATTGAATCCAAACGAAGCGATATTTGTAGACGTGTCTACAACAAATTTGTGCATAACTGGGCATTATAATAATGTGAATTTGTTTAAGTTACTTTCAAAAAATATCAAATATATCTCCCATATCTGAAAAATAAGTTGCTCTGAGAAAGTTATTAAAGCATAATAAATAAAAAAAAATTAAAAATATTAAAATATTAAAAAAAAAAAATTTTTTTTTTTTTTTTTTTTTTTTTTTTTTTTTTTTTTTTTTTTTTTTTTTTTTTTTTTACAAATTTAAATAAATAGGTATATGCAGGGTATGTGTCAGGTATGTGCAACTCATCGTTTTAAAACAAGTTTTAATGGCCAACACTATTCAATCTAAAGATGATTTTTTAATGTTTGCCATCGCTGAAAATGAAAGCCGTCGCTCTGCAACGCCTCTTCCGCCTCCTCCAGGAATGTTAATAGCTAAAGAAATGGACGATCCTTCCAACACTATTCAATGTAATGATGATTTTTTAATGTTTGCCATCGCTGAAAATGAAAGCCGTCGCTCTGCAACGCCTCTTCCGCCTCCTCCAGGAATGTTAATAGCTAAAGAAATGGACGATCCTTCCAACACTATTCAATGTAAAGATGATTTTTTAATGTTTGCCATCGCTGAAAATGAAAGCCGTCGCTCTGCAACGCCTCTTCCGCCTCCTCCAGGAATGTTAATAGCTAAAGAAATGGACGATCCTTCCAACACTATTCAATGTAAAGATGATTTTTTAATGTTTGCCATCGCTGAAAATGAAAGCCGTCGCTCTGCAACGCCTCTTCCACCTCCTCCAGGAATGTTAATAGCTAAAGAAATGGACGATCCTTCCAACACTATTCAATGTAAAGATGATTTTTTAATGTTTGCCATCGCTGAAAATGAAAGCCGTCTCTCTCTAACGCCTCTTCCGCCACTTTTGAGCATGGTTAAAGAAAAAGATCTCTATGATGCGTGTTGGATGTTGGATGAACCAGTCGCCAAATCTGAAATAATAAAAGTTTTGGAACTCACATCTGAAATGGAAGAAGAATATTTGAGACAAGATACAGCTTCTTTCAACCGTTTTTATGCAATTTACAATTTTCAAAATCATGGATTCTCGGCGTTACTTGGAAATATAAAAAAAGATCCAATTCTGTATAATAATACTGATTATTGAGATACTTATCAAATAAAAGCAATTTTAGTAAATATTTATACATTGAAAGTAAGAAAAATAATTCCGCATACGAAGCGAATATTATCAATTATCCTATTGATACTCATAATCTTAAAATTTAATAAAAAATCCAATTAAAGGGAAAGTCACAACATGTAAAAGGATTTGCGAAAAAGAAATTATACCAAATACAAAAACCAGCAGCGATAAAAATATACTTGTTATAAACTATACATTTAAAAAACTTACTTATACGCCTGAAGATTTTTGACTGCATACATGCAAATACTTTTTTAAAAATACACTCCATCATTTTACTTTATTTTTATTCCTGTATCATAAATGTCAATTTATAAGTAGCTTTCTATCATTTTTCAAACCTACACAAATGAAAAAATGTGTGTTTTAAATGCTTTGAAAAAAAAAAAAAAAAAAAAAAAAAAAAAAAAAAAAAAAAAAAAAAAATTATATATATATATATATATATTTTTTTTTTTTTTTTTTTTTTTTTTTTTTTTTTTTTTTTTTTTTTTTTTTTTTTTTAATATTATATTAAGCATTTTAATGACAGCCTGAAACAATACACTCCATGTATTATAAACGCTTTAGTCAAAAAGATTTAGATTTAGCCATCGCTAAGGAATCCATTACCACAGAACATGTCGCTCGTATTTTAAATTTTTATAAAAATGATGTGTTTGTTCTCAAAGGACTCTCTTCTGTCCAATCTCTTCGATCGGTCATTCCGGATGTGACCCAAATCGATTATCATCAAGAACAAGACTTGTATTATGTAAAAGTACAATCCTGGCCCCACATCAAAACCATGTGTCTGAAATTTGCCCGAAAAAATCCTTGCCAATGGATTTATGTAACGCAGGATGATGATCAACTCTTATTTCGGTACAATTTGGATACTTTTACTCTTGAATTACCTCCATCCCTTTAGTATTTGGTCCACCCCCCGTTGGCTAAAATGACCTTTTCTAAGCGCCTCGGCATCGATTCAATCAATTTGTCAAAGTAGGCAGTCTCCAGTTGCTGAAAGGTGCTGTATACATTTTCATACAATTGATCTCTGTTTGTGGCATCGTGCCGGGTTCGTCTCACCAGTTCGGCCCACACATTTTCAACGGGATTCATGTCCGGTCCTTTGGGGGGCCAGTCATCCATGACATCAATGTTGTGCGCATTTAACCAGTGTTCGGTGAGTGTACTAAAATGCACCGAGGACCGATCGTGCATGTACAACAACTCATTTTCATGTAAATGGCGTTCCAGGGTCGGGAGAATGACATTGGTATAATAGACAGAATCTAACGTTTTTTGATGCACGCGAAGCATGCTTCGAAAATTTTTACCAAACGCCATCCATACGCACACAGTAAACCTTCCTTCCGGATTGGAGGAAGGGACTAGAAATTGTTTTTCGAAACGACTACTGTGTTCAGGCCGATAGACACGCAAAGGCCCTTTCGATGAAGCCCTAAAAATTTTTTCATCGGAAAACACGACCCCTTCCCACTGTTCGACACCCCAATTAAAATAACGGCGAGCAAAGTCTAACCGTTTCTGCAGATGAATGTCTTTTAAAAAAGGTTTCCGCGCCGGAATGCGACATTTTAAACCTCCTTCTTTCAACCGATTGCGTACCGTATCCACGCTAATGTCCGGGGCCAAGTCATTGCGAATATCCATGGCGGTATTAAAAGGGTTGTTAAAGGACTGAAGGAGCAGAGCGAGGTCGAGGGTGGGGGTCGTGACACGGGGTCGACCGCGTTTGGGGGACGACTGAGACGGCTCCTCTACTTTGGCGAGCCAATAATGTACAACCGAAGGGGGGAGTTCCAGTTGCCGGGCAATTTGTCTTTCGGTCAGGCGTTCCGCCTCGCGTAATCGGACAATTTCATCGCGGTGCTGCATACTCTTGATCCTCTCAAATAAAGGAAGGATGGACACCTCTTTAGAAAAATCTACCTTGGCTTACTGTGCCAAATGTCAAGATAAGACTAACACACGGGACGTTCAGCATTCGATCCTCCCGAATAAAACCCATCATATAAGAGGAGTGTGTACAGTGTGCGGAACGCGAAAAAGTACGTTTATCACAAGAAAATGAAAAATAAGAAAGAGCCATGTCCTTTTTAAATTTAATTCAACAGCAAGTCTGCCACGCCGAAAATCTCGTGCTGGGTCAAGGGCCTGCACTGTACTGTACCGTGTGCCAGAAGCAGGTTCTCACTATTTACGATATTATTAACCGACCTCATTCAGATTATTTTCGTTCCAGTCAACTCGCGCAAGCCTATGCGGCTTGGACAGGGGATGATCAGGTACCCATGAGCTTTCCTCTTTCTCATATTGAAGGGATTTATGATGGGGTGGTCGTGGGTCAACCTCTGTGTCGCGTACGGAAAAGTATACGGCTTCTCCGAGCACTCAATGCACCTTTTACCACCGAACCGACCGTGAAATGCCATGAAGACATGTATACCTTTCTCAATGATTTTCTCAACATTATGTATGAACATCCGCAGGCAGAATCCAGTGATGAACGCGAGGCCTTGCATGCTTTGATGAAGAGCATGCATGATATTTTGTCGGTCAAGGACGCCCTCCATCCTTTTGACACCTACTTTTCTGTGTTGGTACCGTTTGTTCAAACAGGTTGCACTGCCTGGAAACCCTTTCCCGTCGAACCAGAACACAGCAATCATGCTCGCGAACTTCATACGCAATTGATTCGATCCCACACGATTCGAAAAACTTTTAGTCGCCATGCAATTCCTTTTGACGTATTGCACGTTATGGTCTGTTGTTTTGCGTGTTCGTGCAACATGGATGTGGTGGGAAATTGGGCCTTGGATTTCTTGGCGCGCATTTGTCGAGGCGAATTTTATTGGAAGCAGTATCCCCATTCCCCTTTTATCAAAAAAATGCAAAGTCTTATTCAAAGAAATATCCGACCCAGCCACAATGGTGCCTTTTACAAGAATGTGATTAAACCCATTAAATGCGGAGAATCCAAAGACTGTTATTCCACCTTATGGATGCCTTTACACCAAGTCCAGGCATTTCTCCGGAAAAAATTTGTCCTCCGCAACACGCCTTCCGAGATTATGGATTTAGCCTTTCAACACGCTTTCCCCGCCGTCCTGTTTACCGATCACGCCGATCAATTGGGATTTATGATGGGTTATAATCATCTCATCATGACGGTCAACAAACGAAACGGCCAGCTACCCAAAGGCGCCTTTAAAAAAGCAAGGCTTATTCATGACGTGGTTCAGAGATTTGTCCAGAAAATTTGGCACTTTGATGAAGGGGGGACGAAACCCATCTGGAACCTGGACATGCTCAAACTCTTTTTCGCCAGCGATGAAGAGTTTCACACCGAAATTATGCAGGTGGTCCGTCTGCTGGTGATGGATGAGGACGAGGAATAAATAAGATGGAAAACCTCAATTCAAAAATTCTCCAGGACCAAATTCAAGATTTGCTGTATGCCAGTATTCGGGCCTATAACTTGAAAGAAGATGATGCTGTCAGCTTGAAAACGTTGAAATTGATGCTGGTGGGAAAAGTGTTGGAAGGTCTTGGTTTGGAATGGACCTACCTCATTAATCTCTTTAAGACGCATACCCCCATCCATCCGGAAATTGGAAAAGAACTCAAACAAATTGGGGATGAAGACGTCACGACTACAGTGGCTCAAGTATTTGTCCGAAATGAAAAGCTGGTTCGCCTATTAAAGGTACTAGGGCAACATGGAAAAAATATGGACAAGATTCTAGCCGTAGACGGGTTGGGAGGCAATGTCACCCACGGACCCAATTTTGAACAAAAATATTATGTGAGTAATCTTCGGTATGGTAACAAGGATGATCCCAAAATGTATTTTGACCTAGATCCCGAGTACAAACGACGCCATGTTCAAACCGTTCGAGAAATGTATGACATGTTGGGGGAGGTACCCGTCCCTGAAAAGCAAATTTATGAAATTTTAAGACGGTGTTTTGAAGAAATGACCAAGGTGACATTACCAGCCATTGAGTTGGAAGAAAACGAAGAAATAGATTCCAAAGTACAAGGAAAGTGCGGTGTCTTTTATATGAAAACGATGGGAAAAGAAAATGTGGAAAATGTAGTAAAGGGTTTGAAACGATTCCGAGGTGAAAAACGAACTCAAACGGAACGAGAAGATGAATCTCCTGGACCCAATGAAAAACTGACCAAAATGAAAGAAGTGTAAAAAAAAAAAAAAAAAAAAAAAAAAAAAAAAAAAAAAAAAAAAAAAAAAAAAAAAATTTTTTTTTTTTTTTTTTTTTTTTTTTTTTTTTTTTTTTTTTTTTTTTTTTTTTTTTTACAGCTTTGAACAAAGTTCAAGACATATTTCATAGCTTAAATTTAGCCTTGAATCCAATTCATTATGAATTCTGAATATAAACGCCTGACGAGTTTTCATGCTTCCTGGAATACGCTCATTCAGTTACGGTTTACCGGATCTCCAATAGAATTTGCTGAAAAAGGTCTCTATTATGATTCGTCGTTCGCCATTCGATGTGCTTTCTGTAGGTTCTTTTTTTCATTGATCGACTCCTCCGAGGCGAAACGTTTTTTCGATAAATTGGATTATTTACACATTCAAAATAGTCCTCAATGTCCCCACATGAGAGGCATTTCCGAAAGCGCCCCCTTTTACAACAAGCCTCTTTATCAGCATCAACTACACAGACTTGTTCAGAAGGACTTTCGATTAGAAATAGTCCGTTTAAAGAGTTTGTATGGGGCCAATCCAAGTATCCATCGAGATCGTGCGGCTCGCGAAGGCCTGTATTACAAGAATCGAGCCATTCGCTGCGCATTCTGTCCCTTTCAATTGTCATCCGAGTTGCCAGTACCCAAGTTTCCAGAGGACACAGCCCTTCACTGGAAGCACAGTCCATGTCCCTTTTCAGTAATAAAAAATTTTCAGGAGGACTTTATTCTTCAATCTCGGTTAGCTAGGGAATATGAGAATGTACCTGTGGCTCAAACGGACACCTTGTGTGTTCCGAAACGTCCCGAGATGGAAATCTTCCAAAAACGCTACGAAACATTTGGTACCGAGTGGCCTCACGAATCATGGCTTCGAAAAAGTGTCCTCGCCCGCTGTGGTTTTTATTTCCGAAACACATTGGACTGGGTGACTTGTTACTGGTGCGATGTCACGCTGGGGCGCTGGCAGCCCGAAGACGTGCCTCGTTTGGAACATTTTCAAAAGAGTCCTCGTTGTCGGGTGGCCCTGTTGGCGGTCAACTTGAACGAAAGGATCGCGCTGGCACGGAAGGGTCTAGAGCCCGAAAGTGCAAAATACAGGCTTACTAAAGCCGAATTTGAAAGACTGACCCAACCGAAAAGTGTCGATCCAGAAGAGACTACAAGTTTAAAATGCAATACCCCCCAAAAGGAAAATGTGATGTATTGTGTAGTGTGTTTAGAGCAATGGAAAAGTGTGTTGTTTTTAAAATGTAGACATTTGGTGTGTTGTGAAAAATGTTCGCTTCAAATCAATGACGTGTGTCCCCTATGTAGAACACCTATAAGTGAAAAATTGAAAGTGTTTTTGTAATTTGATCGTTAGTGTTAAAACTTTACACAGTGTATCATACTACAACCACAAGCATTAAAAAAAAAAAAAAAAAAAAAAAAAAAAAAAAAAAAAAAAAAATTATTTTAAATATATATATATATATATATATATATATATATTTAGAATATATATTTTTTAATATATATATATATATATATATATATATATATATATATATATTAAATTAAATATTATTATTTTTTTTTTTTTTTTTTTTTTTTTTTTTTTAACTAGAAGTATATCTATATAATTATATATACATATATATATATATATATATTAATAATAACAACAATTATAAATTTTTTTTGTTATAATTTATATATTAATATTTTTATAACAAGCAAGTATAAGTTAAACTATTTTCTTTTAACCTTCTTACACATAGTTGCAGGTAATGATTCTATAGGAGGGCCGTGCCATCCGTTTTTTAAGACATTTTCCAATTGCGCAGAAGTGTTACCCTTAAATCGATCCTTTCGCTGCCGCATTACATGGCCATCTTGTATTGAAATTTCATAAACACAACCGTCCTCTAAACCTTGATTTAGGCATTTTATTCTTCCATTAGGTAAATAAAAATAGTTTTGATAATAGACTAAATCTATCGAGTGACTTTTCTTATATTTAAAAATAACATCTTGTATGACATCGTGAATAATAGTACCATCGGTCTTGAAAGGTGGATCTGAGTTTAAACACTCTTCATTGGAAAAGTAGGTTTGAATAAAATAACCTTTCAACACGGTTAAATGTCTTAGAAAGTGTGTCAATATTTCTCTTCTACTCCATTTCACAGTATCGTGTCCCCGGACATGATAGACATCCAATAAATAGACATCTCCATTTTCCAACCGTTCAGCAGCAAATACTAACCCATTACCCAGTGTTTCATTTTTTCGAACGACACATTCATACCCTTCCCACTTTTCTTTAATTTTATCCGTATAACTGTACACCAGTCCAAATACGCCGTCCAATTTGTGGGCATAAAGATATTGGTCCCCTTTTGGAATCGCCTCGATACAGGTGACGGGTCTTCTTGATAAATGTTCGTTTAATTTGTAGGCTGGTGCCGGATACTCTTTAAGAAGGTTGTATAACTTTCGATATCGATTTAAGGAACTGAGTAGAAAAGCAGGTTTGGATAAAGCTATGGGTTTCGAAAACGTACCATATTCCCATTCAAACACAAGTTTATAAGTATGGATCGACGATTGAAATGTATATAATTGAGCTTGACCATCGACCATAATCCCATGTCGAGTTTCCACCTTAAAGGGATTTTGGTAATTTCCAATATTATGAAGAAAATTTAGGTAGGTGGTACGAGACCAGTTACAATACGGTGTTTCAATAGAATGGATCCACCGGAACCACAATGAATCATGGTACACGGCATGAGTAGACTGAATGCGTTTTGTTTCAAAATGTCCATTTCGATATCGAAAATGGGGTTTTAAATAATATATAATTTGTTTTTTTATCGGGTATCCTAGAGTTTGAAGGAGAGGAAGGAAAGAGGATGAATGTTCAACGACCAATCTAAATTCATATTCATGCATGATAGATTCGTCTCAACTGATGGTCTATTTTAACAATCCAAGAAAAGCGAAATCGGAGGATCAGGAATAGAAAAATTAAAAATCCAAAAAGTAAAACTGTTAATTTATAAATGCTTTTACCGACCAGGATAAAAAAGAACGGTATAATCAGTATAGGCAAAGTAATGCACAACAGAGTGGTATACCCAATACTTTTTTCGAAAGTTGCAAACGATCCAAGGTTTCGATCGTCAGATTGAAGGATGGCTTCCACTAGATTCATAAAGCTTTATTTTAAAAATATAAATTTATTGTAAAAAAAAAAAAAAAAAAAAAAAAAAAAAAATGTTTTGTCCGTCGTAATCTTCTAACCAACTCTCATCTCCTTGCGGCATAACCCTTTCAAAACAACACTTAAAGATTTTCTATAATAAAGGGATTTAGGACTTGTAAAAATTTCAAAATATTAACATTAAATGGATGGTAATAAAACAAATATTTTTCAAACAAATGTTTAAACGCAAAGATTTTTTAACTTAAAAATTTCAAGGTTGGTAATGCCATCTATGCAAAAAAAGTGGGTTGAAGGAAGTTGACTAAGCAACTTCCTTCAACCCACTTTTTTGCTTTTTATTTATTTTTATTATCAATTTATTAAAATTTTTTAAATATATTTGTGTCAATTTCACAATGAAATAACAAAAACTTTACATGAGAAACAAATTTTATTTATAGGAAATTTCATCTTACAAAATAATGTACACACAATTTCATTTTACATTTTGGTTACCATCATCTTGATCAAAAAGTAAAATTTCATCTTCTTCAAATAGAGGAGGTGGTGGTGGGATATAGTTTTCAAAAGTGTGGGGCTCAGACATGCGATTCAATACCTTGATTTTTGAATATTTTTGCAGTATAAGGAAATAACGTCTTCGGACAATCTCCTTCAGGATGGCGGTTCGAATACACATGGTATCGTCAAAAAGGAACGGATTATACTTGTGGTTCCCGCACAAACGGTCTATATAATCAGCAGTACTAGAAATGGAAGACGCCGTTTCTTTTTTCTTATCATGGGTATCTCGAAGGAAAGTATACAGGTTAGGGCTTGTTTCCAACTGATCCAAATCCATGTTTGAAAAATTAAAGTTATTCATCACTCACGTTGTAGAAAAAAACAATTACTCTCTGAATCTAGGAATGAGATTTCATGCACGTATTTATAGGTTTCTCTCAACGAGTATGTAATCCTCTGGAAAGCATATTGGCTAAAGACTAAATTCCAGAAGGCGGAGCTTTCTTATTTTACCATTCAAAGATTCCGCCTCCGTCTTGGAAAAGTATGTCGATGGCAAAAAATTACAAAAGAAACGCAAGCGAATAATGAAATAGTTTTTAAACAAAGATATTTATTTTAATTTAACCTTTATCCACTTTTGCATTCACCATTTTTACATATATTTGAAACGTCATATCCAAGATTGTGTAGGAGTGTTTATCCTCTCCATTGCATGGCAATGATGTTATTCGAGGACATTCTACACTCTGTGCACTGCAATCCGGTGCTTATGATTTGGATGTTGAGAGAGTTTACCAATACCGATCCTGATGATTGCAATGAATCCTTTTGCGAAAAACACCTTCCAAAGCGCTTAGGAGCATGAAAGGATGAAAAGGTTTGTTGATGCGGGTGCCCACTATAAGGTGTCATTGAACTGAAAACATTTGGCTGGACGCAAGTGGATTGGACCTGGGGAAAAGGTTTCACTAGAGCACACTGATTGGCGACACGGAACGCGTCCCTTATAGATTGCGTTTGAGGGACCAGAGCAGACTGATTGGCGACATGGAACACGTCCCTTATAGGTTGCGTTTGAGGGACCAGAGCAGACTGATTGGCGACATGGAACACGTCCCTTATAGGTTGCGTTTGAGGGACCAGAGCAGACTGATTGGCGACATGGAACACGTCCCTTATAGGTTGCGTTTGAGGGACCAGAGCAGACTGATTGGCGACATGGAACACGTCCCTTATAGATTGCGTTTGAGGGACCAGAGCAGACTGATTGGCGACATGGAACACGTCCCTTATAGATTGCGTTTGAGGGACCAGAGCAGACTGATTGGCGACATGGAACACGTCCCTTATAGATTGCGTTTGAGGGACCAGAGCAGACTGATTGGCGACATGGAACACGTCCCTTATAGATTGCGTTTGAGGGACCAGAGCAGACTGATTGGCGACATGGAACACGTCCCTTATAGATTGCGTTTGAGGGACCAGAGCAGACTGATTGGCGACATGGAACACGTCTCTTATAGGTTGCGTTTGGGGGACCAGGTGGTTTGAAAAAATGCCTCGATTTGAAATTGAGCTCACCAATGGCTTGCGTTGACAGAAAATACGATACTGATGTTTTGAAATGGTTTTCAAATCTCGTTTAGGTATAGGCTTCATGATCACACGATTCAATTTACCACCACCACCACTGTATCGAACTTATAACACAGAAAGCGCTGCGTACGGTACTCAACATCAGCTAAATACAATATGATTTAAAAAAAAAAAAAAAAAAAAAAAAAAAAAAAAAAAAAAAAAAAAAATTTTTTTTTTTTTTTTTTTTTTTTTTTTTTTTTTTTTTTTTTTTTTTTTTTTTTTACTGAATTTTGCTGCAGCAGAATCTACATTCAGCTTTAACTGTTTTTTTAACTGTCAAAGGACTGTGTAAAGGATTTAACATAACTGTAAATTTGCCCGTTAATGTTTAAGTAAATTTCATCCGGTATAAGCATACCATCATAAGTAATTTGGAATACTGGATTTGGTATAGGTATCGAATTAGTGTCCATTAATTCTTCTTGGACATGAGATACATTTTCCCCTTGTATTTCAGCTGGAATTTCGTGACTTTCTTTCGGATCATTGAAAGTAGTTTTATTTTCGATAGGAGATGGATTTAGATTAATTTCTTGTACTTTCTTTGTGAAATTATTCCTGTAGTCGTATCTTGAAAAATTTTTGAGGGCTTTTTCCACGTAAACTTTAATCCAATCTTTTATTTTAATGGCATTTATATTGTCTGTAAACACTATTCTAGGCGAAATATGTGGAATAAAACTGAGATCTGCATCAAAAAATTCTACGTAACCTTCGTTCCAGAGAGAACACATTTTCTCAACGTTTCCAAACGAATATTTCACTTTTGACATTGTTTCAGCCATTTTCTCAAACGTGAACACTGGTAGTCTTTTACATGTTTGAGCATATACTGGAATTATAGTATTTAAATCTTGACTTCCATACTTTACAGCAAACCGATAAGTTTGAGAATATTCCAGGAACTTTCCTACTTGTTTACTGCTCCAATATATACTGCCATCAGGTACAACTGCTGCAAACAAATCTGGTTTGTTGGGGAAGAAAGACACACGGAACCACATGACTAAATGTAAATTGAATTATAACACGGGATTACTGCAAGAGAAAATTACAAAAAAAAAAAAAAAAAAAAAAAAAAAAAAAAAAAAAAAAAATTTTTTTTTTTTTTTTTTTTTTTTTTTTTTTTTTTTTTTTTTTTTACATTTAAAACTAAACAAAGCTATAATGAATTTCTTTCAAGAAGCCCTCGCTTCCAAAACTTCAACCATCCTGTACGGACATTTTGGTAGATATCCTTTTCTAGTTAAATTTTATTTAGAGGCCATTCCAGGATTAGAATCTGCATCAGACTATGAATTAATCTTTTGGTACCATAACCGTGGTTTTTTATATATTCTTTTAGAACCTCCTTTTGATGCCTGTATACCCTGCGATAAATGGTGTATTGTTTTAACAAGTCATGTGCGTCTTCGATGGAATCCTCTCACCACTCGACTGGTTCAAATCCCCTATTCTCTAAATAAAGTCATTCCTTTACCCGAAACAAAAATAAATCCTGATTTGAGAATGGTTATACCCCCTACGAGTCATATTGGCACTTTTCTGACGGCCCAACCCACACGCATTGATTTGACGGCTGTAGACAACACACACGAGGCCTATCTACGACTCTTAACTCTCTTTGATGTGTTGCGACCTACATCTACATGGTGTTTACAAATTTCGGATAGATTGCGCAAAAATCTTTTAAAAGATGTTCCCGGTTCAGGTCCATACGATGCTCAGTTGCTCAATATATTAAGGTGAAGTGGGAACAAATGCTTTTTTCCGTTTATTAGGCTGTTGTTGACTTAATTTTGCTTTTCGTTCCACGGATACCAGTTTCATCTCTTCTTCGCCCACCATGTCGGCGTATACACCAACACATCTTGCAAAATCGGGATCAATATCCTCAGAAAGGGGCTCATTTTCATTTGAAAGAAAGGCTGTTTCGACCACTTCTTTAATTTTTTCGGGATCGGAGTAATACGTGTACAAGACCCGGACAGCATCGTTATGCTTGGCAAAATGAGGGGAAAAGGCTTCTTGAACATAGAGTTTAGGATGCGTACCGAGTATACCATCTACGGCAAACCATTTGCAAGCCTCGGTGGGGTTATATTTATACCAAGTCGTAGCAAATTTCTGCAATTCGAATGGGTGTGGACAATCTTTTGCTAAAACCCGCTCGACATTGGCTTTTTCATCATGCGATAGGTTGGATCGAAGAATGTTGTAAGCGGTTAAAATTTCACAATGCCATTTTTCAAAGAGACAAGTTTTTTCATTTTCCATTGGCTTAATGCCAGTAACAATGAATATTTTCCTGTAAAGTCGCTGGGTAAGGGTTTCCTGCGTAATATATTGGTTTCTATTAATATTTAAATCAACTTCATCGTGAATAGCTGCCTTGATAAGATTAACAATTTTTAAGACATTTTCTTCAGTTGAGTCTTTATCGTGAGGAAAATCGTTATTTTCAAGCGAGTTCATAACTTACGAATCATGTGTATAGAAAACATTGTATATATATACTAAAAAAAAAAAAAAAAAAAAAAAAAAAAAAAAAAAAAAAAAAAAAAAAAAAAAAAAATTTTTTTTTTTTTTTTTTTTTTTTTTTTTTTTTTTTTTTTTTTTTTTTTTTTTTTTTTTTTTTTTTTTAGAACAACATATATACAATTTTAACTTGATTTTGTTATTGTATTTATTGCACGGTTAGTAAAGCACCGGCTTTCCAACAAATAGGACCCTGGTTCGATTCCCGTCCAAGGTAAAAATAAAGTTATAAATAATAATAATACACATAATAAACTTCCTTAAATTTCAGTCAAATGCGTAAAAAAACTTCCTTAAATTTCAGTCAAATGCATAAAAACAGTTCCTTAAATTTCAATTAAATGTAACATAAACTCTTCCTCAAATTTCAATCAAATGCATAATATATAGCGTAAAGGAATTATTATCAGATGCATCATATATAGCGCAAAAGAGTTATTATCAGATGCATCATATATAGCGTAAAAGAATTATTATCAGATGTAGCGTAAGGAATTATATGTAGGATGTAGTATCAGATAGCGTAAAGGAATTAGTAAAGAAATAACTGATAAAACCAATTATCATCAACTATATCAAGGAAATATCAAAAGCATCTTGTAAAGAGTAAAGAAATAACTGATAAAACCAATTATCATCAACTATATCAAGGAAATATCAAAAGCATCTTGTAAAGAGTAAAGAAATAACTGATAAAACCAATTATCATCAAGTACACGTATCTTGTGAAGAATAAGGCACACCACTCACCAGACAGACATACGTCAAAAATCGTGAGACGAAGGCAATTGTCATAGCAAAACGAAGAAGTGGTCCGGTAATACTTTAGATTACATTAAAAACACTAACATTTTTATTTAGGTAAATAGGATTATACATCTTATTATTCAGACTGCCAACCCTTTTCATGTTCATATTTCCTATATGCAGCACCAAGGGTAATTTCCTCACTTAATGGATTAAAATTTATTAAAATTGTACTAGGAATTATATCCTTCAAATAACAATAAGTTGCAGAATCTACAGCTCCAATGATGACGTCCCAAGATCCCGTAGACGGTTTTAGATTGTTGTAAATATATTTAATTGTTTCTGGAAACTCAAATTCTTTACATATATAATCAAATTCAATTCCATCGGGTCTTGGAAAGTTGTTAACATTGAAATTATAATACAGTTCATCATGGTATAACATGAGTTTTTCTGTATTTAGGCCAATAGAAATGGTCTTAAAAGGTGGAATGATGGATGTAAAGGCTACATGCCATGGTACCCACGCTCCCTTATGTAAGATAAAAGTGATATGGGCAGTGTATTCAAAATTTGCCATGTAAAAGATTAATATTTTTTAATCATATTCAGTATCAATATATTTATAATATATTTATTAAAAAAAAAAAAAAAAAAAAAAAAAAAAAAAAAAAAAAAAAATTATTTTTTTTTTTTTTTTTTTTTTTTTTTTTTTTTTTTTTTTTTTTTTTGTTATTGATCTTGAAGGTTATAACCCATTCGATCGACCTCTTCTTTTAACTTGTCACACATTTCTAGCAAAGTTTCGCGTTGCATTTCTTCTGCCTTCAAAGCATATTCTCGTACCCCTGATCGAAATTTTTTGAAAACGGGATACAATTCAACAGATTCATGGATGACATATTCCGATGAATGTTTCATTAATCCAAAACAAGTGTCTACCAAAAATAACACATACTCTAAGCAATAAGATATCCATTCATAGGACATATTCTTTTGAAATCGCAACACGAAATTTTGGACATAGTCTTCAACTAAGTCCAAAGCTTTTGAAATGTTTACATTATCCATTAACGCCTCATCCACAGTTTCTTTTAATCGAGTCAATTCGTTACATCGCTCCCAAGATTCCTGCAACACTTCGACCGTGTTATGGAACGCCAATTGATTTTGATAAAACTTCATTTTTTCAATGTTTTTCATAAGCCTATTGTACGAGTGTTGAGCTCCTTTCAATTGATCCTCGCGAAAACACATGGGCTTTTGGTAAAGATGCTTTAAAAACATGTATCGGATAACCAAGGGTGAATAGCCTTTAGCCAGCATCTCTTCGACCGTTACAGCATTTTGGAGACTGTTGGACATTTTTTGGCCTTTCATTTCAAGGATACCCGTGTACAAGCAGATACGAACCCAGTCTTTTTTTTTAAAGTACACGCGACTTAAAGCAATTTCATTTTCATGATGCGGAAATTGTAAATCTACACTTCCCAGATGCAAATCAATAGAATCATTAAAATGAAAAATGGCCATAGCAGCACAGGCTGTGTGCCGGGAGGGTATGCCTGTGTGTTGGTTACCTTTGGCATCTACCCATTGTTTTGCGTCTTTCCATACCGGAAAATCGCAAGGATCCCATTTCCCATCATCTGGCAGGGTGGCCTCGGGATTGCGTTTTCCTGTGTCTGGAAACGCAGGACCAAATTTTTCCAAATAGGCTTTCGAATGGAAATAAATATCTAGATTACGTGTGAAATAGGCAAATTTTTGAGTCATGCACCGTTTCCATAGATTCGTAGCTAACTCCAAGCATTCGGTGACGCGAGGTGTAAAATTGACTGTTTCAATGTTCAGCAAATTCATAGTTTTAAAAAACTTTTTCTCATACTCATGAGCCAACCCGCTATCGGTAATGTTTTCTGCTAAATCAGTCACATTCATTACCAAACGCAAACCATAACCCAGGTAATGTTGTAGAATCCTTCTCAAAACGTCCATAAACACATAGGTTCTCGCATGTCCCAGATGGGGTATATTGTTGAGAGTAGGACCACAACAATAAAGTTTAACATCGTGGGGATTGGCTGGTGTAAAAGGTTCTATGGATTGCGTAAGAGCATTGAAGAGGTTGAGCTGTTTCATGTTTAAAATAAAAATGATATATCTATAATTTTAAATATATATACCCTTTAAAAAAAAAAAAAAAAAAAAAAAAAAAAAAAAAAAAAAAAAAAAAAAATTTATTTTTTTTTTTTTTTTTTTTTTTTTTTTTTTTTTTTTTTTTTTTTTTTACAGCATTGCTTTATAATTTTTAGGAATTTTTTTCATTCGTTTTTTTTCCTCGATTGTTTTCCAATCCACATAATTATATCTTTCCTCTAAATATCTCCCAGAATTAACCATAGCGCTTTGACAATGACATGTATCAGGTCCTAAATCCCATTTCACACTTCTAATGCAATCTGTCAAGTGCCACTCTTTACTTTCTACGTTATACATTGCGTCAATTTCTTCTTCTATGTTCATTTCCCTCACTTTTACTTGAAACTGCAGCGCACTTCTTTTAACTTTGTACATTTCGTACCATTTACTAATATTTTCTAAATCCAAAACTCTATACTGGTAAAAATCACTTAAGCTTTCATCTTCTTCTAGAACTAGCAATTTATAATCTTTATTTGGGTTTCCAAGTTTGATCCGATGCAAGTTTGAAATTGGTATAGATTTTTCAGGATACTTCATTCGATCCTCGATAAAAACTTCAGGATTGCTGAATACAGAATGACAGTGACATGTGTCAGGACCACATGGTGCATTTTTAAGTGACCAAATGCAATCATTAAGGTGAAATTCTTCATTACTGTTTAATAAAAATTGCAGTCGACTGTTGAAACGACGCGCTGCCACTTGAAAATGTAGAATATTGGTTCGATAATTATAAGTTTGCAATTGTTTTTTTAAAGTAAGTAATACAGAACTGCTATGGGGCATGGTAAAGATGTTTCCGTCACCGTTATCAAAGATTAAAATAAAGATTTTCACTGGAAAAAAACGTTTAATATACAACCGTCACGCATACAAAAAAAAAAAAAAAAAAAAAAAAAAAAAAAAAAAAAAAAAAATTTTTTTTTTTTTTTTTTTTTTTTTTTTTTTTTTTTTTTTTTTTTTTTTCGGTAGTCACAGTCAATCTACAGTTCCATTACAATATTCAATTATATATATTTTTAAATAATTTGTTAAGTTACAGTTTCTTTTCAAAGTGATAGGCCATAGTTCTCACCTCAATCCCTGGACAAGGATAATTGGCATATCTAGAATTATGTTTATGATCTATATCCATGACAGATATTCCGGTTTTTAACCATATTCTAGATACGTTTACAAAACCGCAAGTGTGTTTAAAAAAGTTATACTGGTAGCGTCCACGAACACGTAAGTGTATTTTACCTGGAAATCTCTCTGCTATAAAGTCGCGAAGTTCAAGCAGCCAAGTACTTGCATTCAATTGATAACTAGCGACTGGTTTGATAGGTAAAAGTTTCGTAATTCCAGAATTGTAAAATCGATCCTTGTTTCGAATTTTAGCTCGTGTGGAATAAATATCTCTGACGGTTAACCAGTAATAGGGATGGGGAGACACCCTAAGCGTGTAAACATGCTTTGAAGATGTCGCAAATGCAATTTCTAAAGGAAATAATTTCCCATCTTCGCAATCCATGCAGACAACTTCAGCATATAATATCATATTAGAACGTAATGGAAACATAACTATACAATTATATATTATTATTATTATTTAAAAAAAAAAAAAAAAAAAAAAAAAAAAAAAAAAAAAAAAAAAAAAAAAAAATATTTTTTTTTTTTTTTTTTTTTTTTTTTTTTTTTTTTTTTTTTTTTTAAATATAAATACACTTTCAACCAACAAGAAATTAGTTGCAAATATTTTGTCAATTCTTTTACTATGTACTTTTCTGGATACTTTAAGAAACAACATGTTTAAAACATTGTTTCATATTTTAACATTTATTTTAGTTGCAATTCCAATCCTTATTATAGTGAATCTCCTCTTTGTAACAATTGTTATAATTCTATTTTTTCTTGAAATAATCTTGGGACCAGATACTTTCGAAAGATTTCTTATTTATATTGCTCAAATCTTTTTCAACTATTTCGCTACTCGGATTAGTCAAGTATGACCAAGTGGGAAAAATTAATTACCTTGTCACCAGACGATGCTGCTGAAACCTTCTATGAAAAACTATCTTTGTTATCTCAAAATCGAGTTGCAAAAGAGGTACAACGATTTGAAAAATATGCAATGTATTACAAAATACTCAAGTTTCATCAGGCCGCTCTTTTCCGATCGGATGCAAATGTTGGAATTAAATACAACTATCGATATGGTTGGCACATCTCTTCCTGTATTCAAAGTTTACCAGACTCACCCTATGTACGTACCGAGACATGCAAATGCGAAGAAGAAATAGCAGATCCAGAGCTGTTTTTTTACTCCTTGGCAAGAGATTACGTTTTAAGATGTAAAATTTGTAAACACAACGGACCCGATTTTGTAAGTTGGGACAAAAATGGTGGAAACAACGGTGACGAGAATAGTGGAGGTGAGGATGAGGATGATGATGGTGACAATGGAGGTGAGGATGATGGTGACAATGGAGGCGAGGATGATGATGGTGACAATGGAGGCGAGGATGATGGTGACAATGGAGGCGAGGATGATGATGGTGACAATGGAGGCGAGGATGATGATGGTGACAATGGAGGCGAGGATGATGGTGACAATGGAGGCGAGGATGATAACGGTGACAATGGAGGCGAGGATGATAACGGTGACAATGGAGGCGAGGATGATAATGGAGGCGAGGATAAGGATAATGGAGGCAAGGATAAGGATAATGGAGGCAAGGATAAGGATAATGGAGGCAAGGATAAGGATAATGGAGGCAAGGATAAGGAAGAAAAAAGCGTTAAAAATAATGAAAGAGAAAGAAATGATAAAGAACTGAGCGAGCGGAATGTTAAAGAACCGTATAGAAAATATAATCGTTTTAATCGTTATATGGAAGCTGTAAGCAAACATAATGAGAGATAACCAATAAAAACAATTATTACTACATTATTGTAATAATTTGTAGAATTATGTAACACATTAAAAGATTACTTACATTTTCAATTATGCACTTATTCATCAAAAAAGTTTTCACTTACCTAAAACAAAAAAATATATTAAAAGTAAGTAGATATGTAATATCCTAAAACAACACATTACAGTATAGATTCTGGTATTTTTTACTTGATAAATTGACACCCCCAATTATTCGACATGTATATCTGAATACTTTTCAATGATAACAATTTGTTACAATTTAAGCAAGTATACAGGAGTGAATAGAATGTGTCGTCGCAACAAATTTGCTGTTTCTTATGGTTTAATACTAATTACTAAAGATAACAGAGTGATGCTTATTAAACGGAAAGTACCATATTGTGTTCAAAATTTTTACATCTTTTTAAATGATCAAGGAATTAAACATGATTGCTATGATCAAAATCCATGGAATCGCCTCCAGGATTTCTTCGAAAAAGAATGTCTACCATTTTTGAACGAAAACGATCAAATGGATTATTTTCGCTTTAAAAATGGAAAAATTTTTGAAGATATGTATGATTATCCCCATGGACAAATGGCTATTTCAAAATTTCCGAAAAATCGATTGCAGTGGTTTAAGAATGCTTATAGAGAGTTTTGGGAAGAGACGGGATATCGTTTTTCATGTACAAAGGAAGATATAGATAGATACCCTCTTAAACAAATTAAATTTAAAGGTTGCGATCAACAAGAATACACACAATATTACTTTATTGTAAATAATGTAAAAGATTTACGAAGACATCGATATTTTGATTCTTTTACGCAACACTATATATCGACAGTTAAAATAAAAAATTGGAAAGACGATAGACTGGTGTATAAAAGTCACTTGATACCTGTCAATGATGCTTTTAAAATATTGAAAACACAACAGATTATTAAAAATGATGATAAACATTTAATACTGAAGATTTTGAAAGATTGCAAAAAAATTTGCTTAAAACACACATATCATAATTGGAGATGTCAAACATGTTGCGAAGAAAACAAATTATATTAAAAAAAAAAAAAAAAAAAAAAAAAAAAAAAAAAAAAAAAATTTTTTTTTTTTTTTTTTTTTTTTTTTTTTTTTTTTTTTTTTTTTTTAACTCATGAATCATGTAAAAAAAAAAAAAAAAAAAAAAAAAAAAAAAAAAAAAAAAAAAAAAAAAAAAAAAATTTTTTTTTTTTTTTTTTTTTTTTTTTTTTTTTTTTTTTTTTTTTTTTTCTCCTTAAAATGTTTGCACAGCCTGGAGTGCCTCCTCGAGGCACTTGCACATCGACTCCAAACTCTTTTTACGCTCAAACTCTTCTTTACAGTCTTTACAAATAATTTCCTTGTCTACTGATATCAACATTTTACCCAACAAGTTACCTTTTACAAAATCCATCACATCTTTTACTAGAAAATATAAAATATATTTAAAAGCTGTATCTTCAATATGTTTTTGCTGAATGTTCATATATTTTTCAATAATTTTTGCCAAGGTATTTGCATTGGCTTTTGCCGATTTATTGGCTTCAATACTTTCCATAGCTTCCGCGACGTTCTCCGACGCAGCGTGCACTTTGGAATCTGATTTGCTCGGTTTATTTCCCCATAATTTGATGGGGTATAGGGATTTATGGGCCTCCACGTCCGGAAAGGAAAAGTCTCGGTGACACGTATTAACAAAATACATTTCGGCTTTCAAGTGCTTTTCGAGTGTTTGTTTGGTTTCTATTCCTGCTTCCGCAATCAATTGTCGAATGAGAAAGAGCAGTTCCTTCCTAAAATGAGGGTAGCTGTTTAATACCTGGGAGACTTCTTCTGCCGTCGACTCGAGCATCTGAGCAATGTCATTCACCAATTGATTTAAAGGGTCCATGTACAGCGTGAGAAGTTGATTCGCTACCGTTTCCAATGCCAAAGAGGACATGGTGAACCCGGTGCGAACGCCTTGCAAATTGGCAATAATGGTCAGCAGGGTTTCCTGACTGGGAATGGTGGGCAAGGGTAACTGTTGGATGGTTTTGTAAAGTTTGAAATTAATGAGGGCCCCCGCCGACAGACCTCGGGTCGAGACAGTGGTGGAATGTCTCTTCAATAAAGGGTTGAGCCAGATGAATCATAAAGGCATGCAAACCTGAGGCCTCCTCCATGTTGAAACTTTTCAATTTCTCGTGAAGGGTGGCCCATTCATGACGCGTTGTCTTTAATTTCTCCGCAAGTTGATTCCGCACGGTGGGTAAATATTCTTTAATGTGTGCATACAATTGTTCATGGAGCGTTTTTCTCAAAAAGAGGGTCCCCATACGATCCGCGAGTGGTTTATAGCAAGGTACCGAGGAAAAGAATTGATCTTCTTTGGCCAAACTGTAATGAATATCTTTTCCACTTTCAATATCTTTTTGACTCCGGTTCAAGACGCCAATATACCCTCGTTGAAGAGGAATCAATTTATTCTCCAAAACGTCTCGAGCATCGGTTCCCTCATCCATCAAATCTAATTTGGTCAACACGCCGATTGTACGAACGCGTTGAGGATCCACTGTATGGGCAATCTCCAACGCATCGGAACTAGCAATATCCTGATTGGCGGGCGTCACGGCCAGAATGAGACAATTGGGTTGAGAAATGTATTCCAAGACCATGTTGCGAATTTCTTTGATACTATTTTCGGATTGGTTATCGACCGCCACATGAATTAAACCCGGGAGATCGACCAATGTCGATTTGAGAACGTGAGGAGAATAAATTTTGAGGGAAATGGGTAGCGAGCTAAACCCAACAGGACCAGGATGTCGATTCGTTTCTTCCACAATTTCGTTTCTCACATCATGAAAATTGGTATACTTGACTCTGGGTTTATGTAAAAAAAGGGCATACTCTTCGTCGCTAGGAATGAGCTGCACGACCGTGGGTCTTCGTGTCACTACCCCTGTTCCGCGAGGCAGAAATTCCCGTCCGACAATATTTTCCAAAGTACTG
>CAWVRF010000372.1:40000-82500 GCA_963932465.1 Maratus speciosus
TGATAAATAAGTTTTTTTTTAATTAAAACCTTCAGCTCCTTATTCACTGATTCGATAGACAAGTGTTTCCGGACTAATGGTTTTGAAGGGAATTTTTTTGGCAAAACTGGCTGAACAGACAAACACGACAGACTCGCTGTATTTGGATTGTAAGTAGTTGCGGACGATGGCATTAGAGACGGTCGTGGATAAGGGTCCATAGGTTTGGATGTCTTTTTGACTAAAGAGGGTCGCGTACTCAACTTGAATGCCATGTTGTTTAAATTTTTTAGCAAACCAAAGTAAAGGTTTCTTGGTAATCTGTAAAGAATGTTTTAAATCTTTTTCGATATTAAATTTCTGAGTTTTGGTTAATAAAATGACATAATGGTACGTTGAATTGGCAACGTATTGATTAAACTTTTTAGCAGCTAACCATTGTTGGAAAGGAATTTCCATAATAAAAATATCTTGAATATCTCATATATATATATATATATATATATATATATATAATAAATTCATATGTTAAAAAAAAAAAAAAAAAAAAAAAAAAAAAAAAAAAAAAAAAAAAAAAAAAATTTTCGTATATATATATATATATATATTTTTTTTTTTTTTTTTTTTTTTTTTTTTTTTTTTTTTTTTTTTTTTTACACGCCAAAATACAATTTTATGAAAAATAAACAAGTCGCCCAGACATCGATATCCTCAATAAACAAAGCTACACAACACAGAATCATCACCAACAAACTTATAAATATTTTCCGACTCCACTCCTTCTCTTCTTTCCACTCAAATAACTTCAAGTTGGATTTTTTCAATTGGTTTTGACTAGGTGCTGCCGTATAGAGAGCTGTTAAATATTCTTCTACCCTGTCCACCATAAATTGAAATTTTTCCGATTCATCTTCATCTTGAGTCAATATTTCATTTTCCCACAGGTACTCGGGTGTTATTTCCGGACGCACGATACCTTCTTTATAATAGGAATCATCTAAATCCCGATTCATTTGCTTCAACGTTTCTTTATCCAAGACCTTGTTGTAATCATACAGATCCAAAGTATCGACTACATTCATCGCAATATCGTAGACTCCGTAGACAATGGTTGCTATCGAAAACGCTTTTCCCAGCGTCTTTAGAACGGAGGTTCCGACGCGTTGAATGGACTTGGTGATGGAATATTTAATCACCAGTTTGGTCGACAGAGTATCTAGCGTGACTGTTAAGAGTTTGGGTGCTTTTTTTCGCAAAAACGATTCAATCGCCCATTCCGATACCTCTTCTCCCAATTCTTTGATCAAATCCAGTGCAATTTCTTGATACACCTTTAGATGGGTGGAATCGGTGGTTCCCATCTCGATTGTACGTCTTTTTCGTTTTTTGGGGTGGGAATAATTTAAAAACTCCGGGAGCGCCGGTGGGGGAGTAGTAAACTGTGACACTGACGCTGTTTTCGCTGCTCGAATCGGTGTTTTACCCAGCAGCCACTCGAGGAACGCTTGTCCGCCTGGATTGTAACAATCTCCATTTGCAAAATTTAAACCATACGCTTCGCAGTAACGTGCATTGAGTTTCAAGGTACCTTCCACCACATCCAGTCCGCCGTGGTACACGTGCCGTGACGCGCGTTCAAAGAGTTTTTCCGGCATAGTGGCCAACATTTTTTTCAAGGGATTGGCCAAAATACAACGTCCTCGAATCCATTCGGTATTCAGGGAATGGTCTTGACAAGCGGGTTGGCACGCCAGCTCAAACTGTTGCCCGATGGGAATCCAATGCGGTCTATCTTGCTCTGTGCATACTTCCCAATTCCTTTTAAACGGAAAACAACCGAGTCTTTGACAGGCTGTTTCACCAAACTGAGTTCGTACCACGACGATGGCTTTAGAAGCCAAGGTGGGAGGGATGTAATAATCTTGAGGAGTGGCGGGCCGTGTTTCCAGGTAGGCTTGCTGAAAGAGATGGGGGAATCGAATTTGATACTGGTCCATTAAAAAAACTTTGGTCATTTCCACCGCATATCGGAGAGCGTGTAGGTGAGCCAAATCATAGGTACTCATAAAACTTTGTTTAACTGACAGACACTTTCTAACGTTGGACCTTGATCGTATGGTGAAAGCACGATGGATTTCATCATAAAGACAGGATCCTTCTGAAGCGTGTAGCTCTCACAACACGCTCCATACGGGGTTTTTTGAAACATGTTATGTGATCCCAAAGTTCTTTTCAGCGTCTCATTTTTCGCATAGGTTTTCGCATAGGGACCCCCTTCCACAATGGCAGTTTGAAACGTTTTGAGTCGATGGCGAACGAGCCACGTGACAATGACCCACGTTTCTTCCAACGTGCAGTCGGATGGCAAAGCGTACAGGGAGTAACCCACCAGAGCGTGTTGATGGCGGGGAACGATAATACACCGTCCTTGAATGGCTAATCCATGACGGGTGGGGCAGGCACACGAATCGGTGCGGTCAAAGAGGGCGTAGGGTTCGGTGAGCGCGGGCACGAGTTGAACGAGTGAGGTAGCGGTATTTAAAAAGTCTTTGGGAACGCTGTCGGGCACATAGAGCGAAACGAGCCCCATGATTAAAATTGTAGAGTGGAACGCAGGTACAAATGAAAGAATTTTGAAAATGCCAGGGGGCAGGGAAAAGTTTAATGGCAATGTGTGTCCGAATATGAACACGCATATAAGTGACAATATAATAGGCTAAGAAACGACGATTCCAAATCAAAATAGGATTCCGGACCCGAACGTCTAGGAAGAAAAAGGACATGATAAAATGAGATTAAAAACATTATTTTATAAGTGTATTAAAAAAAAAAAAAAAAAAAAAAAAAAAAAAAAAAAAAAAAAAAAAAAAAAATTTTTTTTTTTTTTTTTTTTTTTTTTTTTTTTTTTTTTTTTTTTTAATACAGAAAAAAAAAAAAAAAAAAAAAAAAAAAAAAAAAAAAAAAAAAAAAGCAGTTTTTACATCTTGTGTGTGCAGGTGAATGTTTTGCTGTATTTTCCTCCAGTTTATTTGAAACTCTTCTCCATGCTGCCAGGCTCAGTACTTTTCCAAACAATGTTTTTGAGCTCTCTAGATTCTTTCGGACATTGCCCCGGGACCCGATTTCCTAAGCTCGTGAAACCTGCAACGTGGCATTGCGTGTTTGGGGTACACCCGATTCCCGTGGATGCGTCTATGGGCCGGGATACACAGCTTCCCCGGGCCGACCTCCTCACCGTTGTTCGCGAACCAGAGACGAGGCATTCGAAAACAAAATACGGGTTACGAGACTACGTTCTGGAGACTCACGACAAGTTGAGAGCAAGAGTGGCTAAATTGGAGTCGGAATTACTCGCGCTCAAAAAGGAAAAATATGCCCTGGAGAGACGACTGGCCGAATCCGAGTTACCTCGCTACGTCTACTGCGAAAACGCGTATTCTCTCTTTTCCTTTAGCCAAGTTTACGTCGCCGGGAGAAGGTGAAATCTTGAGAAAAAACTTGAGACTTGAGGAATTGATAAAAATTTATATAAAAGTGGGGTGTAAAATAAAAGAAGGGATTTCTCAAAACAATGGCTAAACAAGTAGATGAACAAGCTGTATTAAAAAAAACTCGTGTGTGTCTGTAGCGAAAGGTGCGCCACACACCAGAGAGACATGCGACAATAATCGTGAGACATGAGGCAAATTCTGCTGTTCAAACCGGTTTTTTCTTTGTTAAGAGGGTGAAATTGTCGCATGTCTCCCTGGTGGGTGGCGCGCCAAAGAGTTGACAAAAAAAAAAAAAAAAAAAAAAAAAAAAAAAAAAAAAAAAATTTTTTTTTTTTTTTTTTTTTTTTTTTTTTTTTTTTTTTTTTTTTTTTTTTTTTTTTTTTTTTTTTAAATAAAATACGGTCAGTGGAATAAAAAAAAAAAAAAAAAAAAAAAAAAAAAAAAAAAAAAAAAAAAAAAAAAAAATTTTTTTTTTTTTTTTTTTTTTTTTTTTAGCCTCCGATGCTATTTCTTTCAGACAAGCGTAAAAGTGTCGTCCCAAAAAGTGTGGCCCACTTTTTCGTAATCTGCCCATAAAAATGAGACATTTATGCAATTTTATGGTTAAAATGTATTTTCTTTTTCTCGGAGTCTATAAAAAAGTGGTTAAACTAAAGAAAAAACCGTTTTTGATGAATCGAGTCACTGAAGAAGTCGCACGTCAAATTGTATCTCTTTATTATTCCGCAATTCCGATGTCTCAGAGAGAAATTTCTGATAACTTGGGTATTTCACGCCGCTCTGTTCGCTATTATATTGATAAACACAAGAATAATGAAGTCCGTTCATTACATTCTAAAATGGGTCGCCCTTCTAAACAACTTCTATCGAAAAAAGAAGTTCTCGAAGCAAATCGTGAAAGGAAACGATCTAAAAGGGAAGATCCAAATTTCCTTGCTCAAGAAGCTGAATCAAAGAAAGAAACTCGAAAACGTAAAAAATGTTGTCTTTCAAACGTAGAGGACTCTTCTTCTGATGTTAAGAAACATAAAATGGACAATGATCTCAATCGGTTATGTCAACAGCCCGGCTTTCAACAATTATCAGATCAATTTTTCAGAGCTGTAGCAGATGGTCCTAGTCATCCATGTTATTGCTGCGATCGACTGTGGTTTAAAAATTCTTTGCGATCTCTTTCAAAATCGCTCCTAATCTCTAAAGGAGCCACTCAGGAGTTTATACGTCAAACATTTTATAAAGATATTGGTGATACAGGTAACTTTTGTAAAACATGTGTCGACAGCATGCTAAAACTTAAAATACCCGAGTTTGCTATAAGTAACGGCTTTGAATTCCCTGAAATCCCAGATTGCTTAAAAAATTTAAGCCCATTAGAAGAACGACTCGTAGCGTGCAGGATACCTTTTATGCAAATATATGCAGTCCATGGTTGCCAATTCAAATTAAAAGGATCTGTTGTAAACGTACCTATTCAGTTAGATTCCACTGTTAATATGTTACCTAGAAACCCAGATAATAGTTTCACTGTTCATGTCAAACTCAAAAAGAAGCTTACAATGAAATCCGATTACATGTACGAGATCATTTGTCCCAACAAAGTGTATCGAGCCGCCGAGTACTTACTTCAACAGGAACTCTATCAATCCTTTAAAATCGAGTTATCTCAAAATTGGATGAAAACGTTTCAAGAAAAAGAGTTTGATATGGATAAGTTAATAATGGAGTTTGAAGAAGATGACGAAGATGGCATGGAAAATAATGAATCTGAAGTAAATTTTTCAGATACTCAGACTATGATCACAAGTGACCACGGTATCTGTTTAGCTCCCGGTGAAAATAAAACTCCTACTTCGCTAATCTACGACCAGTGTGCTGAAGAATTATCCTTTCCCACAATATATTGTGGAAAAGTGAGATACGTTAAAACAAACCCCACCTATACTAAAATAGCCAACTCAGAAATTCGAAGATCGGATCGGCGAGCAGCTCGCCCAGATCATTTATTATATGCATATAGCAAGTTTAATCACATACGACTCGTAAATGCCATCCAAATTGCCATACGGGGAAAGAAATTATTGGGAGATCCTCTTACTGCCGAAAATTTGCTCGATGAAGATAGAGTGAATCAGCTAGTAGAACACAATTATGGATACAAATTTTTAAAAAATATTAAAAATGCTCCGGCTCATTGGGAAAAAGAAAAAAAACGGGTGTACGCAGCCATGCGACAGTGGGGGATACCAACATTGTTTTTAACCATGTCTGCTGCGGAGCCACATTGGTTTGAATTAATGCAAACGTTGTCATTAAACGTTGATCATCACATTTTAACAAAAGAGGAATTTAAAGATAAAACTAAATTTACTGACCAAAAGAAATATGAACTTTTACAAAAAGATCCTGTTACGTGTGCACTCTATTTTGATTATAGATTTCGTGAACTTATGAAAATTTGGAAAAAGAAATATGGAGCTTTCAACCACTACAAAATTAAATATTTTTATTACAGAATCGAATTTCAACACCGCGGTAGCCCTCACGTGCACATGTTATTATGGCTTGAGAACGCCCCCATTTATGGTAAAGACTCTGTTGAATCATGCGAAAAATTTGTAGAAGAAATGATGACATGTAGTATAAACAATCCTTTCATTGATTATCAAAAACATCGTCACACTGCCACATGTTACACAAAAAAGGGTAAATATGAAGGTTGTCGATTTCAAATTCCCTACTTTCCCATGGATAAGACAAGAATTTTGGATCCTTTTAATGACCGTGACCCACGTTCTAAGGATCTAAAGTGCGAATATCAATCTCTATATGAATATTTATCTACTCTGGACTGGAAAAATTCTAAACTGGCGTTCGAAGGATTCTTAAGTTCCTTAAATCTTACTTTAGATCGATATATCCTCATCCTGAAATCTGGTATTAATAGGACCACTGTGTTCTTAAAACGCGAGGTGAGTGAAATCATGGTGAATAACTACAATCCTCAAATTTTAAATTTGATGAGATCTAACATGGATATTCAATTCATCACGAATGGATATGCTTGTGCTGCTTATGTGGTAGATTACATCAATAAATCACAACGAGGCATGTCAAAATTACTTAAAAAATGCATTAGCGACAGTAATCAGAAAGGCACTGGTGGTCTTAGAAGTCTCCTGAGAGAGTTGGCGAATACATATTTAAATTCCTCTGAAGTATCGGCTCAGGAAGCTGCTTGGAGTCTTTTAGAACTTCCGATGAGTAAATTATCGGTTAATGATATCTTCATACCTACATTTCAACCTAAAGATCGAGTTCGAATGGTTAAAGATGCAGAAAAATTAAAAGATTTACCTAGCAATTCTACCGATGTTTACGAATGGTCTATATTTGATAAATATGTTAAACGGCCAACACCTTTTGAAGATTTATGTTTGGCGGATTTTGCCACAAGCTATGAGTTTGTAAAGGTTGGAAACGCAGATATGAAACTTATGGACTATAATGTATACATGAAAGAAAGGAAAAATAATCGAAAAGTATTAAGATGTGTCAATTACAAACAACCTGTCGATCCCGATCAATTTTACAGAGAGCAGCTCACGTTATTCATGCCATGGCGAGATGAAATGGAAGATATTTTAAATAAAAATTTTGAATTCCTCTATAATGAAAACAACTCAATTATTGAATGTAATAAACGAAAATATTACAATCTAGATTTGGATATAGAGCAACTTGAAGAAAAATCTGAGGATGAAGTCGATACTGGGGATGAGGTCGAAACTAAGGATGAAGACAATGATTCCTGGGTAAATACTGCCCCAATAGAATTTGAAGACGATTTAAAAGCCGATATTCAACGCGATTTAGATGACACTTTTGGAAAAGAATTTAGTACATTTAAAATTACAAGCCGATGGGAAGATAGCCTATATCGAAAGAATATTCGAAAAGCTAACGAAAGACAGTTTGACATTTTGAAACACATTATGTATTTAGAATTCACTCATTCTAAACCCTATAACATATTTATAACGGGACCAGCTGGTTGTGGTAAATCTTATCTCATCAGCATCTTGGAGCAAACCTTAATTCGAATGTATGAAAAAGCAGGTGATGATCCATCTGAATTAACTGTTTTGAAGGTAGCACCGACAGGAAAAGCCGCTTACAACATCAAAGGTTTAACTTTACATAATGCTTTTGCTTTACCTACGAAAATGAAACTCCCTTTGCTGGATCTCTCACCCAGTTCGCTGAATGACTATCGATCAAGGTACAAAAATCTAAAAACTATCATCATTGACGAAATATCTATGGTTTCTTATACTATGTTTTGTTGTGTAAACCAGCGCATGCAGCAAATAATGGGTAATGACAAACCATTCGGAAACGTGAATATTTTATGTTTTGGAGATTTTAGACAGTTACCCCCTGTAGCAGGCACCCCTGTGTACATAGTTCCACAAAGTCATGGGATAGATCTTTTGGTAGGTAATCCTCTGTGGGAACGTTTCCAATTGTATGAATTACATGAAATTATGAGGCAAAAAGAAGATTTGTCGTTTGCTCAGTGTCTCAATCATGTGGCTGACGGAACAATGACACAGGAAGATATCGCTTTAATTAAAAGTCGTATTGTTAAAAATCCAGCAGCCATACCCCCCTCACCGATACATCTATTCCATAAAAATGCTGATGTGTATGAATATAACGCTTTTAAAATTTCTCAAATGAATACTGAAGGTTATATTGTCGAAGCTCACGATTGTGTGACAGGCAATGGGAGTTATTTGTCCAAGAAATCCATATTACGAAAGGTCCATAGTATGAAACGAATGGATACGGCTAATTTAGCTTCTAAAATTACTTTTAAAATAGAAGCCAAGTACATGCTCGTTTTCAATCTGGATACCATGGACGGACTTGTCAATGGAGCGATGGGTGTACTTAAAAAAATAGAATGGGGTCAAATAAAAAATAGAAAACAGCAGGCCATCAAAACTTTATGGATAGAATTTGATGATGAAGAAATTGGTAGGAATTTAAGAAGAGAAAAAATGAAATACATGATACAAAATCGCATCGATACTCGTTGGACACCCATTATGCGTCTACGAAAAATCATTTACAGTACCAAAAATTCTCCACTGAGTGTATGTCGAGAGCAATTTCCTGTTGTGGTATCTGAAGCTCTTACTATTCATAAATCACAGGGAGCTACTTATAAAGAATGTGCGGTACATGTTGAAAAGAAAATGAAACGAAGTCTTTTGTATGTAGAACTGTCTCGAGCGACACGAGCCGATGGATTGTATGTCATAGGTGAATTTGAACCACCTAAACCACCACATCAAAACGATCGTCTTACGGCTGAGCTTGCGAGATTAAAGTCATCTCCCGTACAGCCATATTATCAATTTCTCCATCACCGCGGTGATTTTGTAGGAATACAGTTCATATATCACAATGTGCAGGGTTTGTTGACTCATCATGAAGATATTTTAGCAGATCCGTGTTTTAGACAGAGTGATTTGATTCTTCTAGCGGAAACACATACAATTCCTACAGATGACTTTGAAATACCTGGGTTCGAAATAGCAGGTGGAATCTTTAGTAATGGATTTAGTCGAACGCGTAAAAACAGGGGGGTTATGACGTATATCAAAAGTGGTTTAATAGATAGAAATAAAAAAAATATAACTGTTGAAAATGATCATATTCAAATCTTAATTTCATACATATTGAATAATGTAAGATTTGCAGTTTGTTATGCAAATCCCAGAGCTAGTACTGAAGACATACTGTTGGAAATTGTCGATGTTATGTCTTACGATGAAGATCGGAAAACGGTACTCGTAGGAGATTTTAACATTGATTTCAATAGTCAGGAGGGTAAGGATTTTATCGAAGCGATCAGAGTGGTCGGTCTTGAATTGAGAACAAATCCTAAACATTATACAACTCAAGGAAATACCACCATTGACGCAATCTTTTCAAATAAAGGAATGAGAGCAGGCGTATATATGACTACTTACAGTTATCATATGGCACTTTATGGTAGAATTGATTGATTATTTAAAAAAAAAAAAAAAAAAAAAAAAAAAAAAAAAAAAAAAAAAAAAAAAAAAAATTTTTTTTTTTTTTTTTTTTTTTTTTTATTTTTTTATTTTTTTATTTTTTTTTTTTTTATTTTTTTTTTTTTTTTTTTTTTTTTTTATTTTTTTTTTTTTTTTTTTTTTTTTTAATATAAATCGGAGGCGAAACTGAATTCTGCTGATGCAGAATCTACATTGAACTTGTTTTTTTTTTTTTTTTTTTTTTTTTTTTTTTTTTTTTTTTTTTTTTTTTTTTTTTAATAAAATACGGTCAGTGGAATCAAAAAAAAAAAAAAAAAAAAAAAAAAAAAAAAAAAAAAAAAAAAAAAAAAAAAATTTTTTTTTTTTTTTTTTTTTTTTTTTTTTTTTTTTTTTTTTTTCAACACATTTAAATAAAGACCTAATTTAATATATAGTAAATTTCTTTAATGAATACGGAAAGATATAATCCCCATTTAGACCGAATTACTCGAAGATATAAAGCACCATGTATAGCATCTGAGCTTGACTCTGCAAATAAAGAGAATGTACCTTTTCCGAAAGCATCATCTCATAATATTTGTAGAGATGGATACATTTTTAATAATCCAAGTTCAAATTGGGGGAAACAAGAAGGGCGAACCTATTTTGCGGAATTAAACTATAAAGTTGAATTTGATAAAAGAATATAGATTATTTTATTAACAAATTTAATAACAAAATAAAAATCTATCTGAAAAGACAGAAATTTATTTATTTCATTGTAACAATGTTAATAATAGGAACCAGAAAATATGTGTACCCGTATTTTATTAAAAAAAAAAAAAAAAAAAAAAAAAAAAAAAAAAAAAAAAAAAAAAAAAATATATATATATATATATATATATATATTTTTTTTTTTTTTTTTTTTTTTTTTTTTTTTTTTTTTTTTTTTTTTCAATAAAGTCTAGTATGACATCCCGTCACCTTTGGACATATGACACTAATCTGACAGATACATCGAATTAAAGCCTTAAAGGCTGGTGGAAATTCAGATTCTTTGAGGTATACTGTATTACCGTACGCATCTTTTGAGTATATACAGGGTTCCTCTTTCACATAGTTTGTGAAATAATTCCAGGGAATGAACTCGTGACCGTTTTTACTTTGTGCCAAGTAATAGTCTCCGTTTGATTTTCGCAACAACAGAGGTTCTTTATTTTCGAGCAAATAATACTCGTTTCCTTTGTCATCCATCGGGTACCGTTGGGTACCGTCTTTATACAAAGCGAGTCTAATATTTTTGTTCACGGGATCGATTAAAAACAAGGATTGATTTTGCCAAATCGGGTAATATTCATTTCCATTCGCGTCTCTGGCATAATAAAAACCTCCGGACCCATCACGCGCAAAAATATTTATATCGCGATTGGGATAAAGTTCATTTCCCTTTTTATCGCGGGCATACAGTTCCTTACCGTTCTCGTTAACGACAAAGGTCGGGTTGCGACGGGGGTAGTATTCATCCCCATTTAACCTTTTGGGATATTTTCGCATAACTTATTTTTAATGGCCGTAGATCTCTATCGCATTTCTCTGCTCGAACTGGAAAAATGTCCTCTCCAATGTACGCCCTCCGAGTTGCTTCTCATACTCAAGGCATGGCGAAAAAGCCACCTGTTTGGACATGTGTGTTCCGAATGCCAGACACCACTTAATTTTCAAAAATACAAATCTTTTACGTGTTGTTGTCATCAATTTTATTATAATGATCAATTAACCATCTATCCCGTGACTCCTCTGGCGATTCCCACCCCGGGTTATGTTTTTGCCTTACCCCAGCTGGTGCGCATGATTAAACAGGCCAACCTGTCCACCCATCAAGAATTTTTAGTGTTACCCGATCCCATTTACTGGCAAGTCACGACCACCCTCATTTATGAAAAGGTGGCTAAATTTGTAATGGGAGTGCCTATGACCTCGCGCACCCAACAAGTGCAACCTGCTTCTAAGGCGCCGTTATTTTACAAACAGGTTCAAGAAGCCCCCTTAAATTACGGTAGCCTCGAATCCCGCTCCTGTGGCAAAGCTACCTTGATTCGACAGGTGGCTTTCGGAAAGCGGTGTCGATACTCCATGCGAGGCATGATTGTTCCCGATGCCAGTCTGCGACCCAATGAAATTCGCGTTCCCGATTACATTGTGGATAAATTTGGCTTGAGGGGGAAATGGGTCATTTTGAATCGCATGCCTTCTTTACAACCTGAAAATTTTGTCGGGTTGCAAGTCCCCGTGAAAGGACCTGCGTGGCCATACGATTGTTTCGGCATCCCTTTGGAGATTTTGGAATCCATTAATGGCGATTTTGACGGGGATGAGGCCAATATTTATCTCGTTCCCAGTCTTCTTTCGCAAGCCGAATGTGCCACCCTCCTCAATCCGGAATGGGAAATGACCTCGTTTGTTATGGGTTTAAAATTAGCCCCGAGCCAAGATATGTTGGTCGCGTATTATTTATTTTATGACGAGATTGATTTTTTACCCATCCAATTTCGCGATTTGAAAAAAACCATGCATGCCATTTCCGAAGTGTACGGCAGTCGGCGAGCATTTCAAGCGTTCAATGATATGCGTCTCTTTTACTTGGATCGACTTCAAAATCGAATTTGCTTTGCCTTGACCCTGAAAGAAATGTATACCTTATCTACCCTGTTAAAAGAAGGGAAAGATATCCAATCGTACCAGTGTTGCCTGACGATACAAATTTCAGCCAAAGCAAAAGGTAATTTTGAAAATTTAAAGCAAATGTTTGGGAGTGTAGGCATGCAAAGTGGTGTGCATGTGAAAAATTCCTTTTATTCGGGTCTCAATGGCGTGGAAGCGGCGGCGCATGGGCGCGCGTCCATTTATGCGTTGTATTTGGTGTCTTACATTTGGTTACCCGGTTACAGTTATCAAAAAGCCATTGCAAATGCACACGCGATGACGCTCAATAATGCGGGAAGCATCGTGGATGGCCAACGCATCATCTTTAGAGATGCCTTAGACGGCTACCATTATGAAGATATTTTATCCGTCTCCACTTTTAAATTTTTCGTACAAGAAATTTTAGTCAAGAAAAATTTGAAATTTAGCAGCGTGTAGAAAAAAAGACGGCCCAGCATGATTCCATTGTTACAGCTGGTGCAGTTGAATACGCCACACGAGGAGAGTTATAGTATCTTTTTAACCATTTACCATATCTATGTTCGAAACATTTTGACCTTTTGCACGGGCCTCACCATGATTCGTTTCTTGTTTGGAAACAGTATAGAGTGTTTAAACGACAACCAACATTTTCCGCAAAGTTATATGGATACAAAATGTTACATTAACGGGACTTTTACGCAAGAACAGGGTCATCCCACCCTTTATCATGATTATTATCAATGGATACCAGTTTATTTGGTCTTGTTAGCTTTTGGATTTCATTTTCCCTATTCCTTATGGTCCCAGCATTACGGACACTACCTCAGGCATCTCGAAAAACTGGCAGAGAAACCCAATGACATGATTCAAATGATTCAAGAGACGCAAGGAAATTTCATTTTTTTTAAAACGGTCGCGTTGGAAATGTTTTATATCATACATTTGGTATCGATTGTCAATATCAGTAATGTATTTTTTAATCACCTCTGGAGTCGCTTCCACTGGTCATGGAGAGCCATTTATAAACTATTCCCCGACAAAGGTACATGTTATTTTGAATACCATCACGGCAGCGGCATCTCGGAAAATAAACTCAACTGTATTTTACCCCTCTGCAGCGTGTACCGCAAAATATTTTTCACTCTCTATATTTTAGTGTGGGTGCTGATGGTCGTGAATGCGTGGATGATTGTGTATCGCATCCTATTGGTCCTCTATAGAAGAAAATTTGTAAATACATGGTGGGCTTTTACCATCGCAGAACAATGCGCTGCGTCGTGGAATATGAAAAAGCAAATAAAATGCGCAATGAAGAAGGGTAGGGTGAACCGAATAGATGGGTTGAGTAATATAATTATGCAACTAATGGTGTAAAAAAAAAAAAAAAAAAAAAAAAAAAAAAAAAAAAAAAAAAAAAAAAATATATATATTTTTTTTATATAAGATTACATACAATATTACATTTGGAATTATAATATTAAACTTACACTATTATATATATTTAAGAGTTAAAATATGACAGTATCTTTTTGTATGTTTTCCAACAGGAAATTTTTTTTCCTTCGGCCCATTTTTTTACCCTTCCGTCAATTTGGAAGATGTGCAAGATCTTTAAACATTTTCAACTTCTGGCATTTTCTTTGCTCGGTATTCTTTCAGGTATTCGATCAACAATTTTCCATTTGGCACAGAACATGCTTCTAAATGAACAATGTTAGCAACCTGTCCACACAAGCGAACATGACCATATTCAAGCAAGTCGTAAAGTGTTTTTTCCTTATCCGCTTTATATCCTGAAAACATGCGATATGCCAGAAAATGAAAGAGGGCTGTGTGCTCGATAACCCAGACACTTTTCAAGTCTTGACTGCAGCCTGGTAAAATCTCACCCAATCTGCAGTTGGAAATTTCTTTTGCCCATCGATCAATGTTATGCTGTCCAATCAGCAACGCTATATCCACTGCAGAAAAATAAACTTTACCATTTCTTCCAATCACCCCCAGAATACTGAAGAAGAGTTGGCGATCCATTGTAAACAGTTTAAACAACATGTTTAAGCCGTGTATTGACCCTGAGTCTGTGATAACCCTTTTTATAGCTAACGCTCCCGTCCCTCTCTTCATTCTTTTTAAAGGCGTGAGTACATTAAAGCACCGCCCTCTCACTCGGCAGTCTGTTGGGATTCATACTGTCGCTCCACCCATACCAAATACGTTTCGTACTAAAACACATTTTTACACTGTTCCGGTAGTTTCAGCTACCTGAGCCGTCTCGGCCCCAGGAAAAGGCATTCCGCCACTCATTCATGAAAAGCTCCTCTGGTTTCCATTAGAATGTCAGAATACAATGTTGAGAGATAATACTTCATTTCACTGTGTACCTGTCCCTTCTCAACCCCTTGCAAGGTATGACATGCTACTTTCGGAATGAGGGCCCCATCGATACCCTTTAACCGGTCCTCTTGCACTTGCCAGGAGATGGGTAACAGATGCAAGATGCGTTTTTTACACCAACATTTTCCGGGAGGGAACAGGCACTCCACTGTGAGTGTCCGATCGTAAGTGAGTAACACTTTAAAATGATTCTTCCCGGCCACATCTTGCATGATGATGGGTGCATAGAAGGAGAGGATACATTCTTCCCAATCATAAAAACGCATCTTGTTACAGTCTCCCTTTTCCCAATCGTCCTCAATCATGAGAAGGCCGTGCGGTTTCAAGTGATAGGTACACAAGCCCACTGTGGGTATAAACACATAGTCTCGCAAATACACCTGAAAGAGAGACTGCATCCCATCTAGCGTTTTTTGGCAGGTCATGACACGTTTTGGTGATGGGGAGAACGAGAGGTGGTAATCCATAAAAAAATGATGTAAAGACAGAGTCATGGATAGGGGGTCAAGCTGGAGCAGCAATCGATGCGACCCATTCTCCCGATGGATGTACCAGCCCAGTTTCACGGTTCGGATCCAGTTGAGGAAAGGGAAGGAAATTATTTTGGAGGACGCGATCCAGGCGTCGGAGTCTTGCAAGTAGAGATAAAATTCGGGTATTTCCCATAATGTATATAACTTATCTTCAAAAGAGACATACTCACGCAACAGCTTGAATAGAATTTCAGGTAACAAGTCGAATAACTGAAAGGAGACTGAAGTCATAGCCATTCTAAAACATGAGGGATAACGATTCTAAATTCCATAACACCGGGAATAGAGCATGAATATAATCCACGAGCACCGTCTTTACAGCTGAACAGCTTTGGAGCGACTGAAATGGGAGAAGGAAAACGTTCCACTTATATAGATCAAGTCGCATCACTGTACTGACTGCACAGCGGAACAGCTTTGGAGTGATTCATTTTCATGCCGTGAATAGTAGAATGTGTTGCCAACGTAAAAAAAAAAAAAAAAAAAAAAAAAAAAAAAAAAAAAAAAAAAAAAAAAATTTTTTTTTTTTTTTTTTTTTTTTTTTTTAATTCTATTGCGTTCTTAAAGAACGCAATAGAATAATAATAGAATTAGTATAATAGAATTAAATAGAACGTAATAGAATTAAAAAGAACGCAATATATAGCTTAAAAAAAAAAAAAAAAAAAAAAAAAAAAAAAAAAAAAAAAAAAAAAAAAAAAAAAAAAAATTTTTTTTTTTTTTTTTTTTTTTTTTTTTTTTTTTTTTTTTTTTTTTTAGCCTCCGATGCTATTTCTTTCAGACAAGCGTAAAAGTGTCGTCCCAAAAAGTGTGGCCCACTTTTTCGTAATCTGCCCATAAAAATGAGACATTTATGCAATTTTATGGTTAAAATGTATTTTCTTTTTCTCGGAGTCTATAAAAAAGTGGTTAAACTAAAGAAAAAACCGTTTTTGATGAATCGAGTCACTGAAGAAGTCGCACGTCAAATTGTATCTCTTTATTATTCCGCAATTCCGATGTCTCAGAGAGAAATTTCTGATAACTTGGGTATTTCACGCCGCTCTGTTCGCTATTATATTGATAAACACAAGAATAATGAAGTCCGTTCATTACATTCTAAAATGGGTCGCCCTTCTAAACAACTTCTATCGAAAAAAGAAGTTCTCGAAGCAAATCGTGAAAGGAAACGATCTAAAAGGGAAGATCCAAATTTCCTTGCTCAAGAAGCTGAATCAAAGAAAGAAACTCGAAAACGTAAAAAATGTTGTCTTTCAAACGTAGAGGACTCTTCTTCTGATGTTAAGAAACATAAAATGGACAATGATCTCAATCGGTTATGTCAACAGCCCGGCTTTCAACAATTATCA
The DNA here is from genome assembly GCA_963932465.1 of Maratus speciosus. NCBI lineage: Eukaryota > Metazoa > Arthropoda > Arachnida > Araneae > Salticidae > Maratus > Maratus speciosus. The sequence goes on from CAWVRF010000372.1 coordinate 56,494, forward strand.
GATCAATTTTTCAGAGCTGTAGCAGATGGTCCTAGTCATCCATGTTATTGCTGCGATCGACTGTGGTTTAAAAATTCTTTGCGATCTCTTTCAAAATCGCTCCTAATCTCTAAAGGAGCCACTCAGGAGTTTATACGTCAAACATTTTATAAAGATATTGGTGATACAGGTAACTTTTGTAAAACATGTGTCGACAGCATGCTAAAACTTAAAATACCCGAGTTTGCTATAAGTAACGGCTTTGAATTCCCTGAAATCCCAGATTGCTTAAAAAATTTAAGCCCATTAGAAGAACGACTCGTAGCGTGCAGGATACCTTTTATGCAAATATATGCAGTCCATGGTTGCCAATTCAAATTAAAAGGATCTGTTGTAAACGTACCTATTCAGTTAGATTCCACTGTTAATATGTTACCTAGAAACCCAGATAATAGTTTCACTGTTCATGTCAAACTCAAAAAGAAGCTTACAATGAAATCCGATTACATGTACGAGATCATTTGTCCCAACAAAGTGTATCGAGCCGCCGAGTACTTACTTCAACAGGAACTCTATCAATCCTTTAAAATCGAGTTATCTCAAAATTGGATGAAAACGTTTCAAGAAAAAGAGTTTGATATGGATAAGTTAATAATGGAGTTTGAAGAAGATGACGAAGATGGCATGGAAAATAATGAATCTGAAGTAAATTTTTCAGATACTCAGACTATGATCACAAGTGACCACGGTATCTGTTTAGCTCCCGGTGAAAATAAAACTCCTACTTCGCTAATCTACGACCAGTGTGCTGAAGAATTATCCTTTCCCACAATATATTGTGGAAAAGTGAGATACGTTAAAACAAACCCCACCTATACTAAAATAGCCAACTCAGAAATTCGAAGATCGGATCGGCGAGCAGCTCGCCCAGATCATTTATTATATGCATATAGCAAGTTTAATCACATACGACTCGTAAATGCCATCCAAATTGCCATACGGGGAAAGAAATTATTGGGAGATCCTCTTACTGCCGAAAATTTGCTCGATGAAGATAGAGTGAATCAGCTAGTAGAACACAATTATGGATACAAATTTTTAAAAAATATTAAAAATGCTCCGGCTCATTGGGAAAAAGAAAAAAAACGGGTGTACGCAGCCATGCGACAGTGGGGGATACCAACATTGTTTTTAACCATGTCTGCTGCGGAGCCACATTGGTTTGAATTAATGCAAACGTTGTCATTAAACGTTGATCATCACATTTTAACAAAAGAGGAATTTAAAGATAAAACTAAATTTACTGACCAAAAGAAATATGAACTTTTACAAAAAGATCCTGTTACGTGTGCACTCTATTTTGATTATAGATTTCGTGAACTTATGAAAATTTGGAAAAAGAAATATGGAGCTTTCAACCACTACAAAATTAAATATTTTTATTACAGAATCGAATTTCAACACCGCGGTAGCCCTCACGTGCACATGTTATTATGGCTTGAGAACGCCCCCATTTATGGTAAAGACTCTGTTGAATCATGCGAAAAATTTGTAGAAGAAATGATGACATGTAGTATAAACAATCCTTTCATTGATTATCAAAAACATCGTCACACTGCCACATGTTACACAAAAAAGGGTAAATATGAAGGTTGTCGATTTCAAATTCCCTACTTTCCCATGGATAAGACAAGAATTTTGGATCCTTTTAATGACCGTGACCCACGTTCTAAGGATCTAAAGTGCGAATATCAATCTCTATATGAATATTTATCTACTCTGGACTGGAAAAATTCTAAACTGGCGTTCGAAGGATTCTTAAGTTCCTTAAATCTTACTTTAGATCGATATATCCTCATCCTGAAATCTGGTATTAATAGGACCACTGTGTTCTTAAAACGCGAGGTGAGTGAAATCATGGTGAATAACTACAATCCTCAAATTTTAAATTTGATGAGATCTAACATGGATATTCAATTCATCACGAATGGATATGCTTGTGCTGCTTATGTGGTAGATTACATCAATAAATCACAACGAGGCATGTCAAAATTACTTAAAAAATGCATTAGCGACAGTAATCAGAAAGGCACTGGTGGTCTTAGAAGTCTCCTGAGAGAGTTGGCGAATACATATTTAAATTCCTCTGAAGTATCGGCTCAGGAAGCTGCTTGGAGTCTTTTAGAACTTCCGATGAGTAAATTATCGGTTAATGATATCTTCATACCTACATTTCAACCTAAAGATCGAGTTCGAATGGTTAAAGATGCAGAAAAATTAAAAGATTTACCTAGCAATTCTACCGATGTTTACGAATGGTCTATATTTGATAAATATGTTAAACGGCCAACACCTTTTGAAGATTTATGTTTGGCGGATTTTGCCACAAGCTATGAGTTTGTAAAGGTTGGAAACGCAGATATGAAACTTATGGACTATAATGTATACATGAAAGAAAGGAAAAATAATCGAAAAGTATTAAGATGTGTCAATTACAAACAACCTGTCGATCCCGATCAATTTTACAGAGAGCAGCTCACGTTATTCATGCCATGGCGAGATGAAATGGAAGATATTTTAAATAAAAATTTTGAATTCCTCTATAATGAAAACAACTCAATTATTGAATGTAATAAACGAAAATATTACAATCTAGATTTGGATATAGAGCAACTTGAAGAAAAATCTGAGGATGAAGTCGATACTGGGGATGAGGTCGAAACTAAGGATGAAGACAATGATTCCTGGGTAAATACTGCCCCAATAGAATTTGAAGACGATTTAAAAGCCGATATTCAACGCGATTTAGATGACACTTTTGGAAAAGAATTTAGTACATTTAAAATTACAAGCCGATGGGAAGATAGCCTATATCGAAAGAATATTCGAAAAGCTAACGAAAGACAGTTTGACATTTTGAAACACATTATGTATTTAGAATTCACTCATTCTAAACCCTATAACATATTTATAACGGGACCAGCTGGTTGTGGTAAATCTTATCTCATCAGCATCTTGGAGCAAACCTTAATTCGAATGTATGAAAAAGCAGGTGATGATCCATCTGAATTAACTGTTTTGAAGGTAGCACCGACAGGAAAAGCCGCTTACAACATCAAAGGTTTAACTTTACATAATGCTTTTGCTTTACCTACGAAAATGAAACTCCCTTTGCTGGATCTCTCACCCAGTTCGCTGAATGACTATCGATCAAGGTACAAAAATCTAAAAACTATCATCATTGACGAAATATCTATGGTTTCTTATACTATGTTTTGTTGTGTAAACCAGCGCATGCAGCAAATAATGGGTAATGACAAACCATTCGGAAACGTGAATATTTTATGTTTTGGAGATTTTAGACAGTTACCCCCTGTAGCAGGCACCCCTGTGTACATAGTTCCACAAAGTCATGGGATAGATCTTTTGGTAGGTAATCCTCTGTGGGAACGTTTCCAATTGTATGAATTACATGAAATTATGAGGCAAAAAGAAGATTTGTCGTTTGCTCAGTGTCTCAATCATGTGGCTGACGGAACAATGACACAGGAAGATATCGCTTTAATTAAAAGTCGTATTGTTAAAAATCCAGCAGCCATACCCCCCTCACCGATACATCTATTCCATAAAAATGCTGATGTGGATGAATATAACGCTTTTAAAATTTCTCAAATGAATACTGAAGGTTATATTGTCGAAGCTCACGATTGTGTGACAGGCAATGGGAGTTATTTGTCCAAGAAATCCATATTACGAAAGGTCCATAGTATGAAACGAATGGATACGGCTAATTTAGCTTCTAAAATTACTTTTAAAATAGAAGCCAAGTACATGCTCGTTTTCAATCTGGATACCATGGACGGACTTGTCAATGGAGCGATGGGTGTACTTAAAAAAATAGAATGGGGTCAAATAAAAAATAGAAAACAGCAGGCCATCAAAACTTTATGGATAGAATTTGATGATGAAGAAATTGGTAGGAATTTAAGAAGAGAAAAAATGAAATACATGATACAAAATCGCATCGATACTCGTTGGACACCCATTATGCGTCTACGAAAAATCATTTACAGTACCAAAAATTCTCCACTGAGTGTATGTCGAGAGCAATTTCCTGTTGTGGTATCTGAAGCTCTTACTATTCATAAATCACAGGGAGCTACTTATAAAGAATGTGCGGTACATGTTGAAAAGAAAATGAAACGAAGTCTTTTGTATGTAGAACTGTCTCGAGCGACACGAGCCGATGGATTGTATGTCATAGGTGAATTTGAACCACCTAAACCACCACATCAAAACGATCGTCTTACGGCTGAGCTTGCGAGATTAAAGTCATCTCCCGTACAGCCATATTATCAATTTCTCCATCACCGCGGTGATTTTGTAGGAATACAGTTCATATATCACAATGTGCAGGGTTTGTTGACTCATCATGAAGATATTTTAGCAGATCCGTGTTTTAGACAGAGTGATTTGATTCTTCTAGCGGAAACACATACAATTCCTACAGATGACTTTGAAATACCTGGGTTCGAAATAGCAGGTGGAATCTTTAGTAATGGATTTAGTCGAACGCGTAAAAACAGGGGGGTTATGACGTATATCAAAAGTGGTTTAATAGATAGAAATAAAAAAAATATAACTGTTGAAAATGATCATATTCAAATCTTAATTTCATACATATTGAATAATGTAAGATTTGCAGTTTGTTATGCAAATCCCAGAGCTAGTACTGAAGACATACTGTTGGAAATTGTCGATGTTATGTCTTACGATGAAGATCGGAAAACGGTACTCGTAGGAGATTTTAACATTGATTTCAATAGTCAGGAGGGTAAGGATTTTATCGAAGCGATCAGAGTGGTCGGTCTTGAATTGAGAACAAATCCTAAACATTATACAACTCAAGGAAATACCACCATTGACGCAATCTTTTCAAATAAAGGAATGAGAGCAGGCGTATATATGACTACTTACAGTTATCATATGGCACTTTATGGTAGAATTGATTGATTATTTAAAAAAAAAAAAAAAAAAAAAAAAAAAAAAAAAAAAAAAAAAAAAAAAAAAAAAAATTTTTTTTTTTTTTTTTTTTTTTTTTTTTATTTTTTTATTTTTTTATTTTTTTTTTTTTTTTTTTTTTTTTTTATTTTTTTTTTTTTTATTTTTTTTTTTTTTTTTTTTTTTTTTAATATAAATCGGAGGCGAAACTGAATTCTGCTGATGCAGAATCTACATTGAACTTGTTTTTTTTTTTTTCTTAAATGTTTAGCTATATATTGCGTTCTTTAAAAGGTTTGTAGCGTTCAGTTTGTTTCAAGATATTTCTCTTAAAGTTGTAAAATGGGATCTTCCCACATTTTTTCAACTAGTCTGGAAAAGACTGGAAGGAAATGCCCTCATCGTACTACTGGTTTTACCTATACCCCTCGTAAACCCCAAAATGACCAAGTAGCCAGTAACCCAATGTTTGGTATCAGTCCTTTTGGTTTGTTTCAATCAGATGAAACTTTTTCGAGAGAGCAAAGTAAAGTTAAACGTATATCGAAACATACTTCTAAAGAGTGTTTTTTTAAACCTTCAATAGAACCTTATCCATCTGCAGAAATTAAAATGAGAAAGGCGCTTGGAGATATTAATAAGAAATATGAAGTGGAGTGTGATGTACAGCCTTGTTCGTCCAAAAAATCTCAGCCATGGCCACTTGAAAATGATGATGAACATACGGTTTAAAGGGAATGGATTTTTATTAAAATATATATTATATATTTAAAAAAAAAAAAAAAAAAAAAAAAAAAAAAAAAAAAAAAAAAAAAAAAAAAAAAATTTTTTTTTTTTTTTTTTTTTTTTTTTTTTTTTTTTTTTTTTTTTTTTTTGTTATATAAATAATTTAATAATATTGTAATGTTCTTTTTTCACTTTATAATAAACAAGCCTCCTTTTTTACGTCATGTATTATTCCATTCGTTGGGAGCGCGTTCTAACTCATAAAAATATCATTCAAGTCCGAATTACTTTTCTCGATGAAGAGGGCCAAGAGCGCAGTGTTCTCAAAGTGTATGAAGGGTGGATCGGCGTGTGTACTAATCGCATTGATAAAGTGGTTCAGTCCATTCAACATCATTTTCCCGGACAGAAAGTTGTCTATAAACGCCTGGGCAATGCCAAAAAAATTTTACCTTATTTTGAGGACAGGCTTGCCCGAGGCAAATTGGATTATCGCTCGAAACCCTTTTACAAAGTGTACACAACAGCTTGTATAAAAAATATTGGACGATTCTTTAATCGTTACAAATTTAGTTATTATGACCCGGATGATTGGTTGATTCGAATTTATATTGATCTTTGTTCCCAATACAACACATTTTCGTTTTATTATCAATGGTATAACGTGGGGGCTTCACCCCATCTCCTCCAGTCTTTGCACATGGTTCCCGATCGCAAGGATCCTCCCAACTGGACTTTTGCTGCTTTTGATTTGGAATCTGTGTCGCTGGAAGGTCACCATATTCCCATGGGGTACCATCCTTCCGATCGTATTGTGATGATGAGTCTTTACAAGTGGAATCAGCATCATGTTCAAAAATGGTTGCTCTACGTTCTCCCCGACGGTATTGATCAACCTTTACCTGGGTATACACTGGGTTTTAAAACGGAAGCGGACATGCTGATTCATTTTCACGCGCTGTTAGAAAATGTTCAAATTATTACCGGCTACAATATCAATAGTTTTGATTTCCCTTGCATTTTTTCCAGGCTCCTTTGGTTAAAAATGTACTCTTTGTTGCAGGGTTATCGGTCATTTAATGTGGGAACGACTATCGTAGTGTCTTACAAACAAAAACTCACGCTCGATCTGTACGCCTATGTCAAAACGTTTTCCCATTACGATTGTGGCACGTATAAATTAGATGATGTCGCTCGCGCCAAATTGAAAGGGGAGACCAAAGTACAAGTCAAATCGACCGGTATCGCGAGTTGGTATCGACACTCTCCTTTGCCCCGAGACTTGTTTGAAGAAGAGAGTGTCGAACGGTGTTTTGAAAGGCTCCGTCCCGAAACCCTTCAGAAATCTTCTCAATTTGGAACGTTTCGAATGTATTTGGACTATTGCTTAAAAGATTCCGAATTGGTTCACCTCATATTTCAAAAGGAACATGTGTTGTCTTTTTTGATAGTACGAGCCAATTTTACAGCCCTCAATGCCATGGAAGCATTACATTTCGGCAATTCCCGCTATTTGTTGGAATTGTTTAAAACCTATGGTACGCGATTGGGCTATTTTATCCATCCCAAATTTTTTACCCTCGACGATTCGAAACATCAATGTCTTTTACAAAATCAAAAAACATACCAGGGAGCGTTAAATTTTTGTTACCCTCAACGCATTTTCGAAAATGTGTCTGTGATGGATTTTGCGAGCATGTACCCCAGTACCTTGCTGAGCAATAATCTGTGTTATGGCACTTGTACCATTTTGACGCGAGACGAATGGCTCGCCACACCTGCCGTGCATTCCTTCACAGCGATTCCGTATCGACATCATTCTGGGCTCGATTTCAAACAAAAGATGGCAACGGAACCTCGTTTTTCCTATCCCACGTGGGATCCCCAACGTGATGAATTTGTGATAGTCATCAACAGGCAAACGGAAGCCTTTTTACCTAAAATTGTTCACCACTTTATCCAATTGCGACAGTACCATCAGCGAGAATGGAAAGAGACTCGGGATGTGTACCATTATAACGTACAACTCGGGATCAAAATATTAATCAATTCTCTGTACGGGGTCATGGCTAACAAAGACTCCCCTCTAGCCTACATTGCTATTGCTATCATCACGGTTACCCTGTGCCGTTATCAACTGTTGGGTTCGTTTCATTTTTTAAAAAATGCCCAGTATAACGTGTGTTATGCTGATACGGACAGTCTGATGGTTCATCGGTGGCCCAAGGACCATTGTGACGTGGTCAATGCTTTTTTAAATTTACCTCATATCAAAATTAAGTTTGAACAGCGCGTCCAGCGGTTACTCATCCTCTCCAAAAAAAGGTATGTGTATCAGCAGTCGCACCTGAAGGATAAAGAGTTGAAAGGGTTTCAGAGAAAAGCGAACGGTTTGATCAAATTTATGACAAAGGCTATTTTGGACGATGTCTGGGCTACGCTCTTTGGGTTACGTACCGAACCTTTTAAAGTGAACCGATACACGGAAGGGTGGCTCGTATGGGTCGACACGCTCCTGAAAGCTAACTACATGTGTCGGGATCCTCAAAGATATTCCATTTACCGAAAAATGAAGAAATTGGAAGACTACAAGTCCACGACTTGCGCTGCGATGAAATACTTGGCGAAATATCCCGATCGAACCGACGAGTATGTTGAATTTGTGTACAGTCGCGCGGACGTGGCTGCGGAGGAACTTTCCAATTGGATTATGGATGTCGAAGAGTGTCGATGGGTTAATGTCCAGCAATTGTTTATTAGTCAAAAGAAAACGTTATGCACGCTCTTAAATATGACGTATTGGTTCTTGCCCGATCCTAAGTGGCCGACAGACATGGTCCTCAATACCCTGCACTGGAAACACTTTGTGCATGCAGAACTGTTACATTGGCACGCGACAGGACGCCACCTCCTATTATTGGTTGAACCGAGTATCAAATACACGTTTGAAATCAATGACCATGTGAAAAAGGAAAGGACACGCGGTCGCAAACGAAAAATTAATTTGGGATTAGAGGAAGAAGAAAATGAAACAAGATGATTTTTAAGACGTTGGTCGAGTGTCTTTTAAAAGAAATGCGGGATACAGACGACTTGATTGCCCTCAATGCTCTGCATACACTGATACGCGAAATGAAACAGGATTTAACGCAAGCCTTTCTCCAGAGTGGACCGCTGATAGACAAGCACGCAACTCTTTTTGGGGAAAGTAGGAGCTTTTTGGACTTTATCGTGAAACTTTCGAAATTGCCCGCGCATCTCGATTTTTGTAAACCCTCGGAACGAAGAGGTTCTTTTTGTGAATGCGAAACTTGGCGAAAAGGGGGAAAAAAAGATTCATTTGATGAAAAATTTGGAAACATGGTTGAACGATACGAAATGTGTCAAAAGAAATTGCAAGCGTGTCTGGGTGAGAAAGAAACGTCCAATTGCAGTCTAAAGACTTGTCAAGAGGATTTGGAAAAGTGTCGTTTTGAAAAAGAGGCTCTTGAATCAAAGTGGGCAAACAAAGAGAGGGAATGGCAGGATTTATTGAAATCATGTGAAAAGGACAAAAAACGCGTCCTCGAGGAATTGCAAGAGTGTATTAATCGTACGACAAAACTCGCTGAAAGTCACCAGAATTTGCTTGAGAAAACGAATAGTATAATAACCGAGAATGAGCACTTACAAACAACTATTAGAAAATTAATGGAGGAAGGAATGACGTTAGAGAACCAGAAGGAAAAAATTATGGATTATATTCAACATTTAGAGGATTACAAAAATCAATTGGAAGCAAATCATTTCCAATTGCTACAAATGATCCGGAAGAATGAAGAATGCGAGTCAATCTGTATAAAAGAAACATCCTCTGACGAGACCGAACATACTATACAGCCAATAGGCTGGCGGAACGAGAGTAAGGACATGTTTGACGATTGTGAACAAACAAAAAGCTATGAGGTCAAACTACAAGCCTTGCAGGACTGTGAAGAAGAAAAAAGTCACTATAAACGTGAACTAAATGCGTGTAGAATGGATCTAAACGACTGGCAAAACAAATCAGTGGCCTGCGAAGAGGAAAATGACAATCTTAAAGAGCAATTGGAAAAGTGTCAAACGGAAAAGAATGACCTTGGAAAACAACTGGAAAAGTGTCAAACGGAAAACAATGACCTTGGAAAACAACTGGAAAAGTGTCAAACGGAAAAGAACGATCTTAGTAGAAAACAAGTTTACAAAAAATCAATACAAACGGTTAAAAACCCCGAGGAAAATGGAAACAATTCGCCAACTAGCTCTGATAGCCTTTTCAAGAGTCGAGACACGTCCTCTACACCTTCTAGCTGTGACAGTGTGGAATATTCGCACTCACTAGCAACAGCCAACATGGACGCCGCTCAACCCATTTTAAATTTTTTAATGGAATATTATCATCTCGACTCTGATGTGGTACCTTCAAACTCCCGACTACTCGACCTTTTATCTAACGATTTAGACAAATTGACTCGATTAAAGACACAACTGAAACGATTAGAAACAGAAGCTTTTCAGGTTAAAGCAAAACCCGAGACTTTTGCCGAAGTTGTATTAAACCTCTATGCACAAATACCTGAACACGTCAGAATCTTGAACCAATTAGCGGACCACTTAAATATGTCTGTGAATGAATCATTGGTCCACACCATTTTAAAACGTTTAACAGAGTTTCAAGAAGTTTTTACAGATTCTATACGCACTTCCTATAATCTAAATGAATTAAAATTAATCATTACCGAACATTCCAAAGTTCATCTCTCCGAAAAAGATTGGTTGGGTGTAGGCCTTTTAAATATTAAAAAAACCCTACATGACTTTCAGGTGAACGATGAAATGATAAACGAATTGATTCAACTCACGCCCGACTTGATCCTTCCAAACAAGTGTGACTGGAAGAAAAAATTTATGCAAAGATTTACTTATTTTCAAGACATTGCCAAAAGTTTACATGGTACGCAACCCATTGAAACCTTACCCCAAACAATCGAGTCACTGAAACAAAAAGCGAAAGAATTCAGCCATGAACATCATTGGCTTTCATGTTATATACATCAACTGGAAGACAAGGTCCATTACCCCGCCGATTCGAAAACAAAATCAAGGCATCTCATAAAACCTTATGAAACGGATACACTGAAAAAAGAGTGTGAAAAATTGGCCAATTATTTTGACATTCACTTTCACAAAGAATCCTTTTATCACGACGTTATTAAGAGTAAAACTTTGATAAAGTATACAGAAAACAGTGTTGCTTTGGATAAATTAACGCAAGAGTTGAGTAAATATTTTACAAACTTTTCAAGTGTAAACGCTATAGTGACTTACATAGACAACATTCTTCAAAACATGCTGATTCAACACAATATTCCGCCACAAACTACAGATTTTCAATATCCAACGTTTCTAGATCATGTTGAGTATTATTTTAGTGTGGCCGTGAACCATACTGTAGAACGAGTAGATACAGAGTGGAAACAGCAGTATGACAATTGGCTAAGTGAATTGAATTTAAAACCGTGCACACCCAAGAATCTATTCGTTTCCGAAATTAAAAAACAACAAAATGATGAATGGGATTGTCTCTACAAACAATGGCTTACGGAATTGAATTTGAGTAGCACTACTCCCAAAGAAGAACTTTTGGAAAACTTGAAAAGGGTTCTAGCAAATGAAAAAAGAAAGGGAGAATCGTTTGAAGTGTGTAGCGAAAAAAAAATAAAACTAGAAGAAAATTTTACAACAACACAAATGATCAATTTGTTTTTAGTGTTATATAAAGAATATTTTACATTAAAATGGAACCATCTGAAAAATAAAATAGCAATAAACCCTGAAATGACAAAAAAATTGGAGGAAAAAATGACACTTTTAGAAAGAATAGAACCAGGTATGCGAATAAGTGGGTTATTTAAAATCTATCAGTTATATGTACAACTGGATTTGACAGTCTATACAGAAAAGATGGACGCATTGTTAGAAATTACAAATGAAAATAATTTGTTGAAAAGAAGTATGAAAATCACGGAAGATTATCTTTTACAATTAACACGTACAAAAGTATAGAAAAAAAAAAAAAAAAAAAAAAAAAAAAAAAAAAAAAAAAAAAAATTTTTTTTTTTTTTTTTTTTTTTTTTTTTTTTTTTTTTTTTTTTTTTTTTTAATATATAAATATATAATAATATAAAATATATAATATAAATAAATATATTATATATTTTATTTTATTATATTAAAAAAAAAAAAAAAAAAAAAAAAAAAAAAAAAAAAAAAAAAAAAAAAAAAAATTTTTTTTTTTTTTTTTTTTTTTTTTTTTTTTTTTTTTTTTTTTTTTTTTTTTTAATATAATAAAATAAAATATATAATATATTTTATTTTATTATATATATATTAAAAAAAAAAAAAAAAAAAAAAAAAAAAAAAAAAAAAAAAAAAAAAATTTTTTTTTTTTTTTTTTTTTTTTTTTTTTTTTTTTTTTTTTTTCATTCAGTAATAATTAATTCATCTACTCTCCAGTCTTCATGTTGGCCACTAGGAAGATACCTTCTTATAATAAGTGGAATCTTTCTTTTAATTCTTTTATTGCAATCTGCAATGGGTCTGTTTCACCGTCCAATTTGATCATAACAGGAGCGTGCATCGAAATCTGTAATGCTCTTGTTCCGAAAAAAGAAAGGGAGAATCGTTTGAAGTGTGTAGCGAAAAAAAAATAAAACTAGAAGAAAATTTTACAACAACACAAATGATCAATTTGTTTTTAGTGTTATATAAAGAATATTTTACATTAAAATGGAACCATCTGAAAAATAAAATAGCAATAAACCCTGAAATGACAAAAAAATTGGAGGAAAAAATGACACTTTTAGAAAGAATAGAACCAGGTATGCGAATAAGTGGGTTATTTAAAATCTATCAGTTATATGTACAACTGGATTTGACAGTCTATACAGAAAAGATGGACGCATTGTTAGAAATTACAAATGAAAATAATTTGTTGAAAAGAAGTATGAAAATCACGGAAGATTATCTTTTACAATTAACACGTACAAAAGTATAGAAAAAAAAAAAAAAAAAAAAAAAAAAAAAAAAAAAAAAAAAAATATTTTTTTTTTTTTTTTTTTTTTTTTTTTTTTTTTTTTTTTTTTTTTAATATATAAATATATAATAATATAAAATATATAATATAAATAAATATATTATATATTTTATTTTATTATATTAAAAAAAAAAAAAAAAAAAAAAAAAAAAAAAAAAAAAAAAAAAAAAAATTTTTTTTTTTTTTTTTTTTTTTTTTTTTTTTTTTTTTTTTTTTTCATTCAGTAATAATTAATTCATCTACTCTCCAGTCTTCATGTTGGCCACTAGGAAGATACCAGATACCTTCTTATAATAAGTGGAATCTTTCTTTCTTTTAATTCTTTTATTGCAATCTGCAATGGGTCTGTTTCACCGTCCAATTTGATCATAACAGGAGCGTGCATCGAAATCTGTAATGCTCTTGTTCCTAAAACTCTAGCTCTTTCAAATTTCGTCATATAAGAAGTAGTAATCCGTTTTTGATTCATTTGAGGCAAATGTTCTGATGGAAATAATATATCGATCTTTTCATCTTCACTCTGTTCAGTTTCATCTAAAGATTCATCCTCTGGCTCTGCATCATCATAATCTTCAACCACAGGGCTATTAGGCTCGAAATCTTTAACCACAAGGTTATCAAGTTCATGATCCTTAACTACAGGGCTATCAGGCTCGTAAATCTCCACCACAGGGCTATCAGGTTCGTAATCCTCATCCATAGGGCTATCGGGTTCGTAATCCTCAACCATAGGTTTGACAAGTTCGCAATCTTCAGCCATAATATAAATTACAAAGTCAGACAGCAGCAGAAAAATACAAGCACTTTTAATAAAGATTTGTAAGTAACAATTCATTATATACGTAAAAAAAAAAAAAAAAAAAAAAAAAAAAAAAAAAAAAAAATATATATATATATATATATATATATATATTTTTTTTTTTTTTTTTTTTTGTTTTTTTTTTTGTTTTTTTTTTTGTTTGTATATATAATTTCTGAAATTCAAACAAGTTTAAGATGAATACACCACTCTATCCAGTTATTCCTACCCCTTCGACTCTCGACAAGTTTATCAAAGTCTACGGAAACCGATATCGACGGTTTCATTTTATTGCTCTGAGGTTTAAAAGAGCCATTATTACATACAGCTCCAATTCCCTCGACACCGTTCCCATTGCGCCGCCCAATAACAGCATTATCGTGATTCGTGGAAAATGCCCTCCCATTACTCTCACCAATCAATCCTTTTTACTTTTTGCCCAAGGTAACCGCGAGCGCGGTATTCCAGTAGCTAATAGTTCCACTGAATGTCTCTTACGCGCTTTGTTTCCGCAAAATAAGATTCTCTTTAGTTATTTTAAGTCCGGTAATTTGTTTTTAATCGCCACTGAGAATCGATATTTCGGCATCATGAAAAAGTGTCGAAAAGATCAAGCTTTTAAAACTTTGTGTAATTTAGTGGACGCTCGCCTTAAGAAAAGAGCGCTCACTTTATCAGAGGTCTCCAATTTTCGATTTTTCAAACGATATAACGATGACTTGAAACAATTTAATAAGTGGACAAGTTTTGCCTTTCAACTGGGCAATGACGCCTGTATCGAAATGACTTTATCTCATCCTTCTGCCTACTTGGGACGAGAGGTCTTTTTAATTTTAAAACGATCCGAACACCCACCCGGACCGTTACCCCCTCCGGATTTTTATCAGTGCGAAATCCTATTAGATACGGGTCCAGTGGGTATTGTGTATTCCGTTTCAAAAGGTCGGGATCATGAAATTGAGTATGTATCTTCTATGGTGGTTTCAAAACCACCGGCAGTTTTTAAAGATACCGGCGGCGTGGTCTGCAATGATTGGTTACCTTTGTACAAAAACCGAGAAACGTGGCAACATTTTGGGATGGTCTATTATATACACGGGCTCCATTTTAAGAGATATCTCTTGAAACATATTTTGACCTGGTTACAAATTCAAACCTCAAAGAAATATGAATTGATTTACATGGATCTTGTTCACGTAGCTAAAATTTTGTTCGGAGAGGAAATCAAAGAGTACTGCAAGCCAGAATAATTTTTTAAAACGTTTCTTTAGGAAGAGGACACATTACGGAATCCATCCTTGATACCTTTGCAAGGCTTCCGCTATTTTATACTCACGCCATTCTGTAGGATCCATAGCGCGATACAAGGTTCTCCAGGTGAGTTGTGCATAAGCTCGGTACAATGCATGATTCCAACATACAAATAACAGGTACCCCCACAATAAGATCACTACCATAGCTTGCCTTTTATAGGAATAATAAAGGATGCCTAAATATAACGAAACTAACGGTAAAACAATGTCTTATTCAATCTTAAAAAAGACGACCGGTGAAAAGAATCAAAAGCGTAAAAAGCAATGTGTAGATCCATTGCCTGTGAAAAAAATTAAATTTAAAACAAAAGAAGATTCAGCCGAATCGGCTGAATGGAAAGAACCCGCACCGAGAAACTTTGCGTCTGAATTGAATGTGTTGCTTGAAATGGGAAACTCGGGGCAAGACAGCTTCGGAGAAAATGAAAGGGACCCATGGTTGGAATGTGAAACCATGGATAAGGACACATGGACATTAAACTCTGAAACGACGGAATCCACCGCGCTACAGGAACTTGAAAAAGTGATACAAAACACCCAACCCAAATCCGAAACAAACCTACAGGATAAAGCATCCCCATCTGAAATAATTTCCCCGCAGGCATCTCATCACGAAACACCACCAGAAGAAGAGGATGTAGCTACACCTGTGGAAGAAGAGGGATGTAGTACTACAGCGGATGAAGCATGTAACGATATAAATAAGGAAGTCTACGAAGAATCGAAAGAGAAAGATTATGTAGAATATTATGTAAATGGTTATTGTTTACGAAATAATATGAAAGATCAATACTATGCTCGGAATCATTTAGGGGATGAACTGTATTGGAGAGATTCAGTAAATGCGGAAATTTATGCGTATAAAACTGTAAACGTAAACGAGACTCCGCATAAAATGGAATATCCAGCCATTCAAAAGAATGAACCCAAGTATATTTATGATCGGGCAGGTAAACCGAGGTATCCAGTAGATTTGGCAACACAAACTGTGATATTTCCTAAAAATCCCGAGACAAATGAAGAAATTTATCTTCCCGATCGAAAAGGAAATTTGTTTTACCCTGAAAATAAATTTGGGCAGCAATTTTATCGTAAGGATGCTGAAGGCAATGAAGTCCTTATCAATAACACCTATGCAAAATATGCGGATGGGTCCCAAATATACCCCAAAAAATCTAATGAAGATGAGTTTTACTTGACATTGGGTAACTTGGAAGTACCTGCTATCAAAAGAATCGATAAAAAGTATGTACCCTATTATGCTCAGAAGAAAAACGGAGACCAAATATATCCCCGTGAGTATGTAGAATCAGGAAATGACGAGGTGCCTGAAAACGAGTAATTATATAATATATATATATATATATATATATATATTTTATTTTATAATATAAAAAAATTATATTTAAATTAAAAAAAAAAAAAAAAAAAAAAAAAAAAAAAAAAAAAAAAAAAAAAAAAAAAAAAATTTTTTTTTTTTTTTTTTTTTTTTTTTTTTTTTTTTTTTACTTCTACTTGACGTTTACTTAATTTGTAATTTTTTTTAAAACGATTGTAACGCCTTCTCTCCCGAGACAGAGATAAAACTAGACTTGCCTCGCTTTCCCAATTCTTTGTCTCTGTTACGACTATGCTGTTTCAATTGCATTTTGGAAAACGTTATATGCTGCGGGGTGCCGTCCTCGAGCACATTGACCCAAAACCACTCTGGGGCGCCCTGTCCCTGGCCAAATTTCTCAAGTGCCGATTTCCCCATGAATTTTCCCGCAAACACTCGATTGGCCGTCTGAAGCACGTCGTCGGAATGCGTGAAGCCCAAATCTACTCGTGGCAGCTCATGGACACTCGCCTCATGAGCCACTATGACGTGCTCATCTCACTCGGCCGCTCCCCTTTGAAACGGGCAAAGGTGCTTCACGATCGCCTGTTCGATGGCCGCTTTCATGTTCGAGAGAAAAAGAAAAACAGGTTTTTTCCGATCTTGGAAATGTGCTCCCCATTTGATCCGAATGCGATAGAATTTGACAAGTGGATCGCGCTCATCAAGATGCAGCTTGGAAACGAGGCGCTGAATACCACTACTGCTGATGATGGTACCGCCGATACCACTACTGCTGATGATGGTACCGCCGATACCACTACTGCTGATGATGGTACCGCCGATACCACTACTGCTGATGATGGTACCGCCGATACCACTACTGCTGATGATGGTACCGCCGATACCACTACTGCTGATGATGGTACCGCCGATACCACTACTGCTGATGATGGTACCGCCGATACCACTACTGCTGATGATGGTACCGCCGATACCACTACTGCTGATGATGGTACCGCCGATACCACTACTGCTGATGATGGTACCGCCGATACCACTACTGCTGATGATGGTACTGATTCCATCTTCCATTATACTCCCGCAACTCCTCCGCGTCCCAGTCGCCCCTGTTTGAGAAACATTTTAAATCTGATTTAAATTCAGATGAAACTAAACAGACTGAAGATTGAAACTGTATGTAGTCATTTACCTAAAAAATATCTTTTAAAATCATTTGTATTTTGTTAAAATATTTTTGAAATTATAACTTACTTTTGGCTATACATCTGTATTATTTTAATGTCAATCCTGTTGTACATGTTTATTTTACGAGTTTATGTATTATGGTTAATTTGTAATAAAGTTGTCATCAGATATGGTTTTTTTTTTTTTTTTTTTTTTTTTTTTTTTTTTTTTTTTTTATATAAAAAATTACATTTATATTTCTATATCTTTGGCAAAAAAAAAAAAAAAAAAAAAAAAAAAAAAAAAAAAAAAAAATTTTTTTTTTTTTTTTTTTTTTTTTTTTTTTTTTTTTTTTTTTTTACGAATCTGGTTTTTTAATTATTCTTTGACAATTTTTACATTGCCTATACAAGTTGGGCATTTCATCAATCGCTCGATCTTGTTTCAAGTATTCAATCACATCTGGCTTTTTACAACATTTTTCAATACGAGACTTATTCCGCCACGTTCGACATTCCTGTTCGGTAAACAGTACCTCCATCTTGAATATCAAGATGTTTCAACTGTTCTTCTTATGCTTGTACTTGATCTATTTTTGGTATTTTTATTATTTTCGAGCCCCCCCTGTCCCCCGGCCCAAGACGCCTGCTCCCCGGTCTCCGGTCCCGTTCAATCTATATTTGGTTGCGGTTCGACACAACATGTTTGAATTCTTTGTCAATGGGACTATGCTGTGGGAACACATTTTTCCGGATGATGCTTATTTAGTGCAGAATCATTCCGAGAAAATTATCGAACGGGACGATTGTTACCCTTATACCACTCGCAAGCGGATCGCTGCCCGTGGGATAGGCCTTTACAAGTATCTGAAAAAGCATCCGGAATTCAAAAAAGACCTCACTTTTGAGGAAAACAGTCAATATACGGCTCAACAAGGAGATGTGTTCTATTTCACCTGTTTCAATCGACGTATCGAGTCTCTGGACATGTGCCCTTCTGGAAAAATTTATCAAAATCAAACCTGCGTCGACATTAGTTCGTGTACGAATAAAGCCGATTACACCCATTTACCGGTTCATGCTGATCCTTTCAAATACATTGAATGCAAAAACAAACGAGAATTTTACAAAACCTGTCCTCCCAACACTTTTTTCTATCATGATCAATGCGTTGCACAGTACAATTTGGCGTATCAATGTACATTGAAGGACACAGTCATTCCTTTTAAACTGGATGCTTACACCCTGTTTGAGTGCCGCGATCATAAACCCATCTATACGACCTGTTTACCCGGCACTCAATTCTTTGACAACCTCTATTGTGAACCCGATAACTGCGTCGGTCAACCCAACGGAGCCCGATTAAATTTACCGCACCGGACCCTCGGTCCTTTTCGTTTTGTACCTGGTTACATGGAATGCCTCCATGAAAAAGTATTTCAAACCATCGAATGTCCTTCCACCTGGGATCCCATGTTGTCCCAGGGGGATAATTTAACCCATTTGCCCAGGGTCTTTGATGGTGAGCAATGCGCGGTGCCTTCCTTTGGTGAAAATGTCACATCCGATGATCCCGACGTCCTTGTGCCGATCCACGAATTTACCAAACATGTTCAAAATTGGAAACAGGCCCCGTATTACGATGAAACGGTGGGTTATATACAGACTCCCGCCGGTCGAAAACGAAAGCAGTTGGATCCGGGCCAACGGATCGGAAAGCACTTCAAGGTCGAGTCGGCTTGTGATGCATCGAATCCCTACCTTTTACCCCTCTACGGAAAGCCCGATCAATACTACGACTGTGTGAATCAGCAAGTGGTCACGTGCCCGCCGCTTCATTATTTTACAGGCTCAGCGTGTGAAAAAGAACCCACGCACGCATTCAAGTTTCACGGTATTCCCATGTTTCAGTTTAATGATTTAAATCAAGAAGGGTGGATCAAACCGTGGGATTATCCCGCCCAACCTTACTACCCTTTACGAGGATGTCACAGTGCCGATGACACCTATTTAAAACTCTATGACATTTGCGTGCATCACGATTGCCTCAACTACGCATTTTTATCCATGGTGCCCAATTTCTCGCTCTTTTTACCGGTCCGACAAAAAGCCAAATGTACGTATGATCCGATGGACCGTCATATTAAGAAAACTTTAGTCACCTTCAATTATACCTTTTGGGATCAAAAAATACTCCCGGAGCGAGTGAAACAAGCCGAGACGTGTACCGTGGGTCAAAAATTAAAAACGGGTCATTTTGTATGGGACACAACCATTTTTGCCACATGCGATCCCGCACAACCGTTTGTGTTTTGCCCTTCTCCAGCGACCGAAACTCTCCTTCGGAGCGAGAATCACTATGCGTGTGCCCCGCCCAGGGAGAATACCCTTCTCCATACCCAAACCCATATGTGGATACCTTTTGCGACGAATGAAGTGAAACGCATTTTGCCCCCGGTCTGGGATCAAACTCCGTACCAATTTAGACTCAACAAGGGAGATCCGAACCTGTATGAGCTCCCCGAAACGGGTTTTGATATCCCTCACGGAACCCGGTTCGTGTTGCGAGTGAATCGACCCGTCCACTTGGAATTGGAATACCGTGTGACGCATCCTCCTCATGTGGCATTCCAGTACCATGCACAAAACGATCTCAAAGTGTTGAATCACCAGGATACTGCCAGCCGACCGCACGGTTTTATGGTAAGGAAAGAAAAATTTATCGACTCGATCCTCCACTTTCCCACCTATACTCCGCAAGAGCACGTCAACAACTTTGAAAGGGAATATCATCCGTAAAAAAACAAGAACGATGAGTGAGAAATCCTTGGCACAAGGCGTGTTATTTTACAGCTCTTTGTACGTGAATGGTATTTTATTAATCACGGGCATGTCGACAGGCCGTTGGGTGTTTATGCTGCTCATTCTCCTCACAATGGGGCTCACGGCCTATTTAATGTACATCATGACCTCTCAGCCGGAACATTTAAAGAAGGTGGGTGATTGGGCCGAAGTTACGTTTTCAAGCCATCTGGAAAAATTGAAACGATTTTTGTAAACACGTCCTGTTCCACCACCTCCAACGGGCGATTAGCATCCACGGTCCACACATTGGAGCAACCCTCTTTCAAAGCGGACGTGTAACGGCCCTGCAAACGGTGTAAATAGGCAAGGGGAATGGTACGATCCATTGCCGTACGTTGCTGGAGCCGCTGAAAGGCAACCTCGGGTTCCAGGTCCAAATAAAGAAAAGCGTGGACGGGATACGTTAAACGTTGATACACGCCTTCATATAGAGCGAGTTCAGCGTCGGTGAGAATGAGGGGAGCAAACACATGGCGGGACGTCCAAGGGCAACGTTCCACAAGCACCAATCCTTCCTCGGGGAAACTTTGGTATTGTAGAAATTGCGACAAGAGTATTTGTAATTGTAAAGGAAAGGCAAAACGAGGAGGGTTTTGATAAAAGGGAGCAAGTAAAGTCCATTCGGCTAAGGGTTCGGGAAAACACTGAAATCGAGAGGCAAGACGTTGCATTAACGTGGATTTACCCGCCCCAATCGTTCCATCGATACATAAAACAAAACGTGACATGAAAAACACAATGAAATAAAGGGGATAGGGTAAAAAATTAAATATAATTTATATGATTAAAAAAAAAAAAAAAAAAAAAAAAAAAAAAAAAAAAAAAAAAAAAAAAAAATTTTTTTTTTTTTTTTTTTTTTTTTTTTTTTTTTTTTTTTTTTTTTTAAATATATTGTTTAAACTAAAGTATTAATAATAAAGCCTTTTTGATTCCGAAGGACGGCAGCCAAAGTTAAATCTTCACCAACTGTATGTCTTTCCAAAAGTATAACATCTGAAACAGAATTACACAGTTTCAACAAATAATTATAAGTTGCTCGGTCCATTGCGGCATATGTCGGTTCCCATCCGTCGTTCCAGTATTCTGATAATATATCAGATAAACGGTTTTTTAAATCTCCCTTTTGAATAACATAATCAAGTTTTGTAAAAGAAGATCTTGGAAAGCCATCTACCATCTTAAAATTATATTCTACATCCTCGTACGTAAAAGATAGCCCTTCTGTATCTAAACCAATTAATGTGGTTTCAAAAGGTTGTACAGAAGAAGTAATGGCTATATGCCAAGGGATCATCCCCTCTTCAGTACGAATAAATGTAATGTGCACGGCACATCCAAATTTCACCATTGTTCAGATGTAATTTTTTAATATTGGTCAATTATATAATTAAACAAAAAAAAAAAAAAAAAAAAAAAAAAAAAAAAAAAAAAAAAAAAAAAAAATTTTTTTTTTTTTTTTTTTTTTTTTTTTTTTTTTTTTTTTTTTTTTTTTTTTTTACAAAGGTATTTTTTTTTTTTTTTTTTTTTTTTTTTTTTTTTTTTTTTTTTTACAAAGGTAATCTATATTTATGAAAAGGCATTCGTAAAAATATACTAAGCCAATGCACGTCTCTATAGTAGGACTTCCTTTCATCATCTTTACACCATGCCGAGATGATATTAAGATTTCCTAATGTCATTGTTTGAATAAAATGATTGTTAAATACCAGCACATTCTCTTTGTCAAACTCTGTAAATGTTAATTTTGATACTGCATATATAAATGATTTGTTCATAGGGCCTTTATATTTAGAAAAATCGATCGGATCAGTTTCAGTCATACTTAAACGAAAAAACAGGGGTAAGAGTACATTATATTTTTCTTTAGGTTTATTTTTACATTTTTGACAACTTAAATCTCCACACGTTTGACAACAAAAGACTATTGACGTATCTTCTTTAAAAGTGAGTAATATATAATGATCATGTAATAAGTTATTTAATATTAAACACTTGTTCTGTTCCAAGCGATATACCTTATCGGTAAATGATGTGCGAACAATATTTTGCGAACGAAAAATCCAGAAAAAGACATTTCTGTAAGGATGTCGAGTAGACCAATGATATACGAAAACATCATTTTTTTCCACTGGTGTGAGGTTAAAATAATTAAATTTTTCTACGACAGCTTGAACAGTGGAAAGAGAGTGGTGACATTTTTGCTCATACTGGATTTTTTGAAATCCTGAAAACCTCGAACAAAAGGAATATATCATAAAATTTAAATTAAAGTAGTCGATAGAAACATAGTAACGATTATGCAAATTATTATAATCCACATACCATCCAGGTTTCATAGATTTTACTACATTAAACAATTTCAAAGTAGATTGAAACCACAAGCCTTTTAGGGAGAGATACGGT
The DNA here is from genome assembly GCA_963932465.1 of Maratus speciosus. NCBI lineage: Eukaryota > Metazoa > Arthropoda > Arachnida > Araneae > Salticidae > Maratus > Maratus speciosus. The sequence goes on from CAWVRF010000372.1 coordinate 79,199, forward strand.
TCAAACTCTGGTATCTGAGACAACGTGTTGACTTTATCGGTGACAGGGACATATTCTTTTAATATTTTGCTGATGACCAAGTCGGGTAAATTGAAAAAGGGAAAAGTTTTTATTTCGGGCGTATCCGAGTTGAAATTATCTTTGAAATCTGTATTGAAACTCGATAAAGCATTCATTTTGTGGGGGGAGTTACTTTGAACAAGGTATATAGCATATTGAAAGGAAAGGTATCAGCTTATATCAATCGACTGTTAACACGACGCGATTATTTATTTGATTAAAAAAAAAATTTTTTTTTTTTTTTTTTTTTTTTTTTTTTTTTTTTTTTTTTTTCTTACGTATTTAAAAAACTTTGTGTTTTTGCCCGTTTACATGACCTTCTCAGCATTTCAAATGTAACATCTTTTCTTCCTATCCACAACTGACAAGCCTTTTTCCATTGTAGTAAATACGTTTGATGTTTTTTAGGAAATAATATTCTTATTAATTCGTATTCTTCCAAAACTTTTAAATCTCGTAAACATTTCCGTCTTTTCATCCTATCCCGATTGAACCAACCCAATAAATCGCGCATTTTTAAGCTAGTAGTCATCATCATATATACGATTAAACACAGTTCATCCACGGTTTTTCGACAACGTGCTCTCTCATAAATTATTTGTAATTCTTTTAACGTAAACAGTGACATCTTTGTTTTCTATTATGGGTCCTATAGCAGACCGTTTAATAGAGAAAGTAAAAGTTAAACGTCCCGATCTGTATCGCGCCATTTTGCGAAGAATCCAGCCCTACAGACTCTGTTCCGTTTTAAAAATTTTGGAATGCCATTTACGTCACATTTCCGATTTAAACATTTTTAATGAAAATAGTGATGTTGTACCCGAATTTGTGTGGGCTGTTATTAAACATATGAAGTTACCAACACCCGGTGATGGATTTGGCATTAAAATTGTTTGTCGCGTGACTAAATCCGATACCCAGGGAGCTTTAGACAGTAAACATAACCCTGCGATTACGAATTCCCTTAATCTGGAGTTTCATGTCGAAAAAGACATTTTGGATGAATTGGCACTGTTTTCGAATCACATTCAAATTTTTGAACTGGCCAATAGACACACTTATGCAACCGTTTTTATGAGTGAGGACACCACTCTACCATTTTTAATAAAACGGTTACCCGATGCTTGTATATTGGAAAGGGGGAAGGAATTTAACAAAGGAAAAAATGTAAAAGGCGAATACAAGTATCTGGCCTTTTTTAAGTATATTTTGGTGGAAGACCGTGGTTCTGTGAAAGTACTGTATAAAAAACTCAACCATTTATATTTACTTTTGAGATGTGTACCTTTGAAACACATTACAGCATTTTCGGATATTCGTTGTCTGTTTAAAAAATGTGGTATTACGTGTACTTTCTTTAATATGGTACAAGTCGCGAGACGACAGCTTTTTGTAAATGATGACTCCAAATACGAAAAAGATGTTATTACCCTTTTAACATTCATGTTTTGTAGAGGGGGGCTTTTACCTATGAATCGGGAAGGGTTAGCCAAAAACAAAGACAGGCCACCGATCGACGTGTTGAGTTTTGAAGCTATGAAGCGAAATTGTTCACGCTTAATTACGGGTCCAGACAGGGGAGTATGGCACACAGTAAAGACCTCTTTGGAAAGTGTGTATCGCGGTACACAGTTTAAAGAGGGAACGGGAGGATCTTTTGCAGTAATGAATAATGAGGCTGATTATAGCATGATTGAACTGTAGGTAAAAATGCCAATTATGATGCATTTCACCTTGGGTATAAATATTAAAAGTATACGTTTATAAAATTTAAATAAAGTATACATGCTTTAATCAAATGAAACGTACGTACGTTATATATATATATATATATATATATATATATATATATATATATATATATATATATATATATATATATAATGTAATTAATAAACTAAATATGTATTATACATATCTATTCATTACACCAATATTCTTGGCAATGGCTTTAAAACACCCCGGTGGATGTGGGAGTGGCTTGTGGGAGTGGCGTATGAATGCCAGCATATAAAATGAAAGTGCCGCGCGGGTAGATTATTCACTACAATGTCTTCGTTCGATTACTACACTGCTCCTCGCTCCAGTGGCATTCACCGTATGACGGGTGTCGTGGGACACAATTGTAAAGTTTATTTTTACATGTCTGATGTCTTAGTATTACTGAATGAAGATTTTACGTTTGAATTTAAATATGCTACTTGCCAACTAAAAGATATTTGTTCGCTCCAGCCATTGCCAAGACCCGAGGCCTGGGTCATTGAATTTAACGCTTTTCTAAATTTATTGCGCGGTATCGATCAATGGGACCTCTACTATGAATTATATTATGGACATGCAAAGGTGATGTATTACCGAAACAAGATTCCTCAACTCACCAGCTGCGAAAACACCGAAGGCACGATGTTTAGATTATGGGTTGAAAGAATCCAAGAAAGGTTGAGAGAGTATGTTTTGAGCCTGCCGAAAAACTCTCCACCCAAACCCAAACGGCTGAGACTATAACTTCTGAAGCCCAATGGGTGTAGAAGTGCAAAAAATTGGGGTTGAAAATACTTGGTTTCCAAGTATTTTCAACCCCAATTTTTTGCGACGGTGTTGGCACCAACGTTGGTTCCTAAAAAAATTTGTCTTTGAATAAATTTATACAAATTAAATATTAATAATATTAATAAATATTATTAATAATATTAATTGTATTAATATCAATATAATAAATAATATAATATTAATAATTAATATGCAAATTAAAAAAAATAATCATATAAGTATATGTAATTTATACGGTATATATATTTAAAAAAAAAAAAAAAAAAAAAAAAAAAAAAAAAAAAAAAAAAAAAAAAATTTTTTTTTTTTTTTTTTTTTTTTTTTTTTTTTTTTTTTTTTTTTTTTTTGTATAACTCTACATATACTTATATGATCAATTCAACCATCATTATACAATGGATGACTGTATTCCTTGTGATTATTGTCTTGAAACATTTGAAAATTTGCAAGATTTTAATTCCCATATGCATCGACTGGATCCATCATTTTGTATCTTATGTTACGAACAATTTCCTCCGGGTACTAGACGACATGATTTCGAAGAACATATATATAAAAAATGTAATTCATATAATCGTCTTAATTTTAAACTGTATAACTTAACCATACCAATGGCGAAAAATATGAAACTTTCCACCAATAACAACCAAACAAAATTTTGGATTTACGTGAAGGGAAAGAGATGCTTTTTG
>CAWVRF010000372.1:85000-127500 GCA_963932465.1 Maratus speciosus
ATAAAAAAAAAAAAAAAAAAAAAAAAAAAAAAAAAAAAAAAAAATTTTTTTTTTTTTTTTTTTTTTTTTTTTTTTTTTTTTTTTTTTTTTTTTTTTTTTTTAAATACCTATATAAACTGGGGCATTCTTCATGTCCCATATGACTACAATATTTTTTTATTTTTAATCTGAGCAATCTTGGAAACAATTTTTTAAAACATCTTTTCCAATCATCCAATTGTGTTCGAGAGGCGGAGCTTGCGTGGGTAGTTTGTTCCCTATAAATGGATCGTTTTTAGACTGCTACTCCCATTTCAGTTCTCATTGCCGTCACCCATGGATATCGCCATACAGCTCTCACCGTCTCCTTTCGACTTACCTGCATCGGACATTAATTTCAGTATTTTGGAAGACTGTTTTCACCAATGTGAAAACTGGGATCTTCGTTTTAGTACGCAACTTTGGAAGCCTTTTGTATTTCCATACAATCCTGAAAATTATTTCTTCAACGACAACAGGTTGGAGAAACTTTGCCTAGATGTATTGGAACCTGATACAGCCGACCCACCTCCTCTGGAGCCCGATCAAAAGTCTGTCATATTGGAAATCCCCCTACCACAGGTACCTCTCCAATCGGAACTGGACCCAATTGTTGCTGTACCACAGACCTTCTCCCAGTTGAATGCTGCTCCACCGAGTGCTTCTGCTGTGGCAGATACCCCTACGCCCCGGTGTGTCGTAAATGACCAGACACCTGTTCTGCCAAGCTTCTCGAACTTGAATGCTGCTCCACCGAGTACTTCTGCTGTGGCAGATACTCCTACGCCCCGGTGTGTCGTAAATGACCAGACACCTGTTCTGCCAACCTTCTCGAACTTGAATGCTGCTCCACCGAGTGCTTCTGCTGTGGCAGATACTCCTACGCCCCGGTGTGTCGTAAATGACCAGACACCTGTTCTACCAACCTTCTCGAACTTGAATGCTGCTCCACCGAGTGCTTCTGCTGTGGCAGATACCCCTACGCCCCGGCCAGTCAGCGGGGAAAGTCTCAAAACATCCCAACCACGTTCAGACACTCAGCTACCCAGGGTACCTTCACCTCGACCAGCCTGCCCCAAATCGTCGAAAAGATCTGCCCTAGAACCTGAAAAACCTTTTAAAATACCCAAACTGTGCCCCAACCAACAGTCCAAACCAAATGGGTTTCGAAACAACCCAGTGGACGTGAAAAAACTTTTTCAAAAAGCGAATACCAAATCAGCTTCATGGTCACAACAGGCACCAATTAATTTGTTTCGGGAAGCCCGTTTGAAATCGACGCCTGCAAACAGACTGAAAAGTCCGCAGACTCCAGACAAGTCGCCAAAGCCTGTGCTCTCAACCTCCAAGGGGCCACAGCCTCCAGACAAGTCGCCAAAGCCCGTGCCCTTAACCTCCAAGGGACCAGTAGACAAATCGCCTTTACCCAAGCCTTCCAAGGGACCAGTAGACAAATCGCCTTTACCCAAGCCTTCCAAGGGACCAGTAGACAAATCGCCTTTACCCAAGCCTTCCAAGGGACCAGTAGACAAATCGCCTTTACCCAAGCCTTCCAAGGGACCAGTAGACAAATCGCCTTTGCCCAAACCTTCCAAGGGACCAGTAGACAAATCGCCTTTACCCAAGCCTTCCAAGGGACCAGTAGACAAATCGCCTTTGCCCAAACCTTCCAAGGGACCAGTAGACAAATCGCCTTTGCCCAAACCTTCCAAGGGACCAGTAGACAAATCGCCTTTGCCCAAACCTTCCAAGGGACCAGTAGACAAATCGCCTTTGCCCAAGCCTTCCAAGGGACCAGTAGACAAATCGCCTTTACCCAAGCCTTCCAAGGGACCAGTAGACAAATCGCCTTTGCCCAAACCTTCCAAGGGACCAGTAGACAAATCGCCTTTGCCCAAACCTTCCAAGGGACCAGTAGACAAATCGCCTTTGCCCAAGCCTTCCAAGGGACCAGTAGACAAATCGCCTTTACCCAAGCCTTCCAAGGGACCAGTAGACAAATCGCCTTTGCCCAAGCCTTCCAAGGGACCAGTAGACAAATCGCCTTTACCCGTACCTTCCAAGGGACCAGTAGACAAATCGCCTTTGCCCAAGCCTTCCAAGGGACCAGTAGACAAATCGCCTTTGCCCGTACCTTCCAAGGGACCAGTAGACAAATCGCCTTTGCCCGTACCTTCCAAGGGACCAGTAGACAAATCGCCTTTGCCCAAGCCCGTACCTTCCAAGGGACCAGTAGACAAATCGCCTTTGCCTAAGCCCGTACCTTCCAAGGGACCAGTAGACAAATCGCCTTTGCCCAAGCCCTCCAAGGGACCAGTAGACAAATCGCCTTTGCCCAAGCCCTCCAAGGGACCAGTAGACAAATCGCCTTTGCCCAAGCCCTCCAAGGGACCAGTAGACAAATCGCCTTTACCCAAGCCCGTACCTTCCAAGGGACCAGTAGACAAATCGCCTTTACCCAAGCCCGTACCTTCCAAGGGACCAGTAGACAAATCGCCTTTGCCCAAGCCCGTACCTTCCAAGGGACCAGTAGACAAATCGCCTTTGCCCAAGCCCGTACCTTCCAAGGGACCAGTAGACAAATCGCCTTCGCCCAAGCCCGTACCTTCCAAGGGACCAGTAGACAAATCGCCTTTACCCAAGCCTGTACCTTCCAAGGAACCAGTAGACAAATCGCCTTTACCCAAGCCTGTACCTTCCAAGGAACCAGTAGACAAATCGCCTTTACCCAAGCCTGTACCTTCCAAGGAACCAGTAGACAAATCGCCTTCGCCCAAGCCTGTACCTTCCAAGGGACCAGTGTCTCAAGTCGTGCATAAAAGACAGTGTATCGCACCTCCATGTATCATTTCAAAACCTTTGTTTTGGACTCCTCCACCCGCGATTCCAAGGCCTCCAAAGGAATCGTTTTGGTCTAAAAGACCAACCTATTATGAGCGAAAGTTTCAAAATAGGAAGCTCCCCCCCTGGCCAGTGCCTAAAACATCAACGCCATTGAAACCAGGGTTCGAAGCAACGACGCCATCGAAGCCAGTACCCGAGACAATCCCTCCTCTTATACCTAAAACGCCTTTGAAACCAGGGCCTGTGGAAAAAACTGTAGCAAAAAACTCTTCACCCAGTCCTTTTAAAAAACCTTTTCAAATTAAGCCATCCCAACCCGAAACAAAAAGTATCCAGCCAGATTGCGATGTATTAATTATAGATGTTGCAGATGAGTCTGATTTGGAGGACTATTTATTAGATTATACTCCTCCCGACTCACCGTGGTTTACTGAAAATCTCCACATTAAGCCACTCTCCACACAAGCTGAAAACATTGAATCCTGTGAAGATACCAATGAAACAGAAAACAATAATCAGGGTCCAGTGAGATTTTCAAGAATTAAAGAATAAAACTATGCAACATTTTTTATGGCTCTATCTACTACTTAGATTACAGTCCTCCCAATTCATTGTGGTTTAATGAATATCTCAATCTTAAGCCATTCTTAACAGAGAAGAAAAAGGAAACATTGAATCCGGTGAACATGCCTGTGAAACAGAAAACAATAATCAGGGTCCAGTGAGATTTTAAAGAATTCAAGAATGAAACTATGCAAGATTTTTTAAGGTTTTGACTACGAGTTTGGTTGGGCTTTCTCATAAACATGTTTAGGAAAAACAAAATTGGCGTAAATTTCATTTTTTTCCTCAAGCTGAAAAATTAGCGTTGGAAAAGCAAAAAAATGGGTCAAAGGAAATTGGTAATTCAATTTCCTTTGACCCATTTTTTTGCGATAAACGATTCGTCAAGATTGGTTCAATTTTTCAAAGGAAAGTGAATGGTATACTGTATATAAAATGTACATTTAAGCAATGCCATAAATAATTATTGTATTAAATAATTATAATTTAATAAAAAAATATTATTATAATTTATTTTCTTTTATTAAATACATTTACATACTTTATTTATTTACATATATGATATTTGTTGTCTAATTTTACATTGGATTTCAGCATTGGATAACCGATATTTATGTTTTATATAATTCCTTTCAGATTATATATTTTTTGATTCCCTGCGACAAACAATTCAACAACAAGTTTTATAATTAAACTTACTGGTGCATACTGTTATAAAAAGTCGATTTAGAAGCATTGTAATAACATGTTTCAACATTCGTTAACCGATATTTAAGTTTTATATGATTTCTTGCAGATTATATATTTGTTGATTCCTTGCGACAAACAATTCAACAATGAGCTCTATATTAAAACTTACTAATACATACTGTTATAAAAAATCGGTTTAGAAACATTGTAATAACATGTTTCAGCATTGTATAATCGATATTTAAGTTTTATATGATTTCTTACAGATTATATATTTTTTGATTCCTTGCGACAAACAATTTAACAACGAGCTCTATATTGAAACTTACTGATGCATACTGTTATAAAAAGTCGGTTTAGAAACATTGTAATAACATGTTTTAGCTTTGGACAACTGATATTTAAGTTTTATATGGTTACTTACAGATTATATATTTTTTGATGAAAAACAAAATTTGGAAATTTCAACTTCTTTTTTTTTTTTTTTTTTTTTTTTTTTTTTTTTTTTTTTTTTTTTCAATATTTTAAAATTTTCCTTATATAGTTTATGTCAATCTTGGTATAGAATTTGAAACAACACAAATTCCACACCACGTGGGATTTCACAGCCCATCCAGTCATTCTGCGGTTAGGTCACATGTTACGATACTCAGCCTATAAATAGGGGGAGACGGGTGCCCACCCTTTCATTTTTAACCTGCCTCTCGTTTCAGCATGTCGTTTGTGATTGTCTACAATATTCCTGGGAATCCTGCGATCCCTCATCATTATCTTACAGGGATTATCGGTTCTGATGGTTTAGTGTATTGGTTTTGCAAAGATGTGGTTAACGTTTTGGGAGCATTTGGAAGGAGGTTGAGTAATATGACTGTGCAAGATGTAACAGGGCCTTTGGATAACGTCGAACCCCGCTTCTTACAGACACGCATCCTTTCCCATATGCATCTCACTTTATTGTTGAAACAAGCTAAACGGAAAACTGTACGGGATTTCGAACAAAAATTAAACAGCCCCGACACCCAAATTGCAGTGAATCATGGACGTAATATAACAGATTTGAAAGACCCCACCTATCTGGTGATTCTGAACACAGAAAAAAAATACAACTCATTTTTTGTGTGGTTGGCCATGTTCAAAGAAACTGTATTGGAAAAGCTCTATATGCAGATGCCAGTTATAGATGATGATTTTGTAAAGGCTTTTTGCAAGTACGCTGAAGAACCCGAAAAAAATACAACTGTTTCGAAACCTTTCCCCCAAATGATTGTGTATGAGTACAAGGGACATTTTGTGAAATATTTTCCTGAGAAATGAATAACCATCTTCATCATGCTCTTATGAGTGTTTGAAGAGCAAAAAAATGGGCCAAAAGAAATTGGATTTATCCAATTTCTTTTGGCCCATTTTTTTGCGACACACAGTTTGCCAAGATTGGAAACAATATCTTTTGTTAAATTCTCTCAAAACATATAGTAGAGTCAATCGCAATCTTGAAAAATTCCACCCTTTTTCATGTTTTTAAGAAATTTACTATTTAAAAATTCAAACTAGAGAAAAGAATATATAGGATTGAGCTTTAGTTAAATTGAACTATTTATTTATTTATTTATTTATTGAATAAACTATATGTTTATGGAATGATTTTTTTTTTGTTTATTAAAAAAAAAAAAAAAAAAAAAAAAAAAAAAAAAAAAAAAAAAAAAAAAATTTTTTTTTTTTTTTTTTTTTTTTTTTTTTTTTTTTTTTTTTTTTTTTTTTTTTTTTTAATATTGAACTATTTTTTGTAGGGGTGTATAAATAGGATAACTCGTTTGTATCATTTCATTTTCGTTAGCTTAAAATTGCAAAATGTCGTTTGTGGTAATTTATAATATTCCTGGCAACACTTCGTTGCCGCATCATACACTCACTGGAATTTTTGGTCAAGATGGCTCTTTATATTGGTTGTGTAATGATGTTGCAAGAGTTTTGAATATTGGTCTCAGTTATGCCAATAGATTAAGTAAAGTAAGGATTCACGATGTCACGGGATCAGTGGGCAGCATGACGTTAACCTTTTTAAGGAAACACATCCTACCTCACGATCAATTAATTCAATTGTTCCAAAACGCCAAACGCAGTACGGTTCAAGATTTTGGAAGAAAACTAAGCTCCTCTGATACCCAAATTGCGATATTTCCTGGTGAATATTCAAATTACATTCAGAAACCTACATGGGTCCTCATCCTAGATAACTCCCCAAAACAAGATGCTCCTTTCTTGTCTGTATGGCTCGATATTTTCAAACTACATGTATTGAAAAATGTGTACGGCCAAGTTCCTGTGTGTGGCAAGATTGCTAATATTATCAATGAAAAAGGAATAATGAATGTCAACCAGGTTCCATCGTATGGCAAGATTACTGATAGTTGCAATTATAAGGAATAATTAATGTTATCAGTCACAATGAATGGATTGATTTTTAAGAAAATGAAGTATTTTTCAATGGTAGATATATGTAAAAAATGATTGTTGTACATATTAATATTAATAAAAATGGTTTGTAAATATTCATAATGGTTGGTCCATATATTAATAATGACCTGATAATATTATTACCTTATTATATTATATTATATTATATTACATTACATTATAATACGGCTGGTCCATATATCAATAATGATGGCCTGATAATATTATTTATAATACTAGGGGGCTCGGCCCCCTACGAGCTACGCTCGCCAACCCCCGTCCAGACACCGTAGACTCTAAACGCACGCTAATTTGATCGGCTTTAAATAGATTTCGAAAGATTGAATTATAATTTAAAAAACAGTGGCGATCTCTCTATAAACGGATTTCTATTCATTTCTCTTTGATTGGGGAATTTTAAAGCCAAATCCGTTGCGGTACTACTTGATTATCCCGTCGACCCATTTCGCCAAATTATATAAATCGCCAAACCACTCGCCAAATTATACAAATTGACATAATTTTTATTTTAAATAACGAAAAAACAAATAAATTAGTACAACATTAATAAAAATACAAATAAAACGTCGAAATAAAAATAACTTGATGACGTAGACACGTGTAACAACATTTCAAAATAAGCTAATATAAAAGGAATTAAGTAAACAGAGTCTTTGTCTCCTGGTATTTTTTAAAAAAGTGAAAAGAAAGTTCTTTTAAATGAGACATTTTAAATTAATCGTTTTTAATCTGACGTAATTTTGACCAAACTATTCTTTCTCTTTTTAATATTCACGTGAAAATACTTGTGTTAGAAATTAAATATTATTTGCGCTTTCCTAACAAAAATAGTTGAAAAGTATCCTCTTAAAATATCAAATAAATGTCTAGCGCAATTTCTAAATTTAAACAGTTTTGCAATATTATTTTGTGTTCATTTTATGTAATACTGTAATGTGACGTAAATATGACGTAATTTCTCCTATTTAAGACTTCTAACGCATGTTAATAAATTTATTGCTTTACAAATTCCTTTCTCTCTTAAAATTCACGTGTAATTATAGTTTTTATGACATAATTTTTAATAAGTTCCTGCTTTTTGTACATAATTATTTAATTCTAATTCCAAATATTTTTTTCTGTTTATAATAGTCACGTGTAAATAATTTTTTAATTTATTTACACGTATAAATATTTTTTTTTTTGAAGCAAACATTACTGCTTCCGCTGTTTATACTGTTGGCAACAGTTTAAATAAATATCACTTTCTAAAATCTGTTAAAAATATCTCTAGAAATGCTGAAAATCTGAATTTAAAATAGAAATAAAACCTCAAAAAATTAGTCAAAATAAAAAAATTAATGCAATCTGCACTCCGGCAAATTCTAACGCATAAAATGATCTAAAAATGATTAAATTCCTATGAACAGTTTTTGCTCCTATAAAACTTTTTTAGTGGAACGATTTTGTCCAACTTTAGCATTAAATATCTCTTAAAATAATTCTTCGATCTTAAAACTGTCTGCATCAGCGTGTTTATCAAACATTTCTGTATAATACTACCGATTTTCATATTTTTGTATGCATTATTTTGCTTAATATTAACGAAGAAAGACCTCCGGTCACAAAAAATTCAAAACCGGCGGCGGCGGCGGCGGCGGTGACAGCGGTAGTTACTTTTTTTTAGAATAGAGAGATTATTATGGCCGATATATTAATAATCTGATAATATAATTCATAATATTGTTATAATATAATATGTTTGTTCCATATATTAATATTTTTTCCTAGTGTTTTATGTTTTACATAAATTTTATGATAAAAATTGGAAGAAATCGCCATGGGTATGACATATGCAGCGCGAGCAATCCCGTTCGTTTTTCCCGCGCGTGCAACGCCGGGTTAACAATAATGACTTGATAACATTATTAATGATATTATTATATTGTAATAGTTAGTCTATATATTAATAATATTAGTAATAATATTATTGTCTATATATTAATAATGGTTTGTCTACGGAACATAAAAATGTTTTCTCTACTTTTACATTCGAGAGGCGTGTCAACTGTTTCCATTGGATCGTCACTTCCCCGCCTCCTTTCCAACAAAATGATTTCTCAGATTCGATCCATGTTCCATATCGGTCCTCTCTGATAGACATTCACATTTTCAACTTGAGAATTGATAATGTCGCCACCACTTTATTGTGTTTATTGCCGGATGCGGCAAGGGGGGTCCGGTTTAATATTACGACGGTGCGGTCACGGATACCATGCTGGCTGCATTGTTTATAAAGTGAAAAAAGACCTGGATGAACGAGCGTTGCCGCTCACATGTACGGAGTGTGCCACCCCCATCCATTGGCGGGAACTGAGGACCGTCTGGGTCGTCTTGTACCATCCGCAAAGTTCTACTCAGGTCGAAATGACCCCAGAGGAATCGGAGACGAAAACCCCCGTTTAGAAGCGGAAATTGAGAGAGGGTAAAAATCAGAACGTTGGATTCTTCTGTACTGCAAACTGTATCGCCTCATTCACCAAAAAACCAAAGTTTTTTAACGAAAAACTGGGTAGTGTGAAGAAAAAAAATGAGGCTGGAAGGAAAAGACTTTGAAATGGAATTTCAAAGTTTTTCCCTTCCAGTCTCATTTTTTTCGAAATTCTTCTGTACTGCAAACTGTATCGCCTCATTCACCAAAAAACCAAAGTTTTTTAACGAAAAACTGGGTAGTGTGAAGAAAAAAAATGAGGCTGGAAGGAAAAGACTTTGAAATGGAATTTCAAAGTTTTTCCCTTCCAGTCTCATTTTTTTCGAAAGTATCTGTACCAACATTGGAAAAAGTATAAGGAAACTGGACAGAACACTTAACATTAAAAAAAAGTTGAATGTAGCTTCTGCCTAGGCAGAATTCAGTTTCGTTAAAAAAAATCTTAAATCTTAATTAAAACATTAAATGAGACAATATTTTTTAGTTTAAAAAAATGTTTTCAAAAAGTATTAAAAACGTAAAATGTTTTAATTAAATGTTTAAAAAAAGTAATTTTCTGAGATGTTTAAAATGAGATTTGTTTTAAACAATCTATCAATTTAATGTATCCTACATTTTAAATATTGTATAAACAACTGTATAAAATAAATCTTTATTTACATTTAACAAATTGTTACGTTCCAAGTTTTATTAACAAGCTGATCCAAAAGGTTTATTTCTAAAAATCTGTCCAAGATTGGTATAGATATCTTCGCAAAAAAATGAGGCTGGAAGGAAAAGAAAACATTGAAATTCAATGTTTTCTTTTCCTTCCAGCCTCATTTTTTTGCTTCACCGTACCACGTGTTACACTTTGGTTTTTGGTGAATAAGATATTAAAGTACTTTCATACTGAAGTAAATTGGCTTTATGTATCCAAAGCCAGTCATTGAAGGGTATACCGTAAAACTGTCCACAATTACAACAGTTCATGATATGTTCCCGATATACAATGTCTTCATATCTTACATATTTTTTACCACACAGCAAATCTTCAATATACTTTGCTTCGGTTGGAGAGTCTTTTTCCTCTTTCAATAGAGTCATCAACGCCTCACTGCAGATCATCTTAAATTTTTTTCTTTTAGAGTTTTCTTCAAATTCGATATCCTGATAATAGCATGTTTTGATGTCATCACACCATTGCATAGGATTTCGTTTATGCAAAAACATTGCGATATTATACGATGAGTAATAGACTACACCCTCTCGGGATATCGTACCAAAGAGAGAGTTGACTTGGTCTTTTGACAAGTAGAGTTTGATGCGAAAATCCGGAGCATACTTGACGCCCGCATGGTAAAAGTTCCAATTGGGTCGGGGTGTTGTACATACCGGTTTTATGCAAAACGAATTGATTTTGTGATGGCGTACCCACATATGAAACTTAGTTCCACTATAAAAAGCACACCGACAACAGGTGAGGATATGTTCTTTTGTACTCATCTTTTCATATTGTAGCTTTAGAGTGCCTAAGAACAACTGATACAGGCGGCCAGCTTCTTTTCGTTTGTCTACGAGCGGTTGCAAGAGCGTCATTAATTTGAATCTCTCAATCATGGGGCACTGTCCCCTTTTTGAATCCTTTCCTTGAATACAAATATCCTGATAACGGCATGTCCTCTTGTTTTCCCCCCATGTGTAGGGGTCGGTTTTACGTAAAATACAGCCAACATCATAAGAGGATACATACAAAGTACCATTTTCATCCACCGTGCCAAACAGCGAGTCGATTCGCAAATTCGAAATGAACAGCTTAATTGTAAAATCTCGAGGATACATGATCGGGAGCCGTCTAAAGGAGATATCTCTCCGAGTAAAGTCTTTTATAGTCTGTGGTGACGTCAGAGCATGGATTTCAAGAAAACGGATTGTAAGGTAGTCGCAAGTGCAACTGGGGGGGTTGAAACACAAACATGCGAAACTGGTTTCACCAAGCTGGGAAAGGTTTTCCTACATGTATCGCACATTCTTCTAACTGCATCACCTCGTGCACTTTAGACACTTCATTAAAATGGGTTTGAGTTAAAACATTCAAGAGGTCATTGGCTATGCGGATAGAATGAGAAGGGAGCAGTCTAAGCATGAGTAAGGCATGTAAAGGCATGTTGTTCAATCACCCATCCTGAGGCTAAAAGTGAGTTGCATCCCGGAAAAATATCATTCCGTTAGCAGCTGGCTACAGATTCAGCCTAGCTATAAACATTAGGTTCACCTAGAATGTGTTCGACATCGACAGCCGAAAAATAAACTTTTCTGTTGCGGCCTAGCCTTCCCAACAAATGGTGGAAGGGCCGCCATAGAAAACGTAATTGAAAAAGCACAATGGCATTAAAAGTTTTTATAAGCCTAGTTGTATATTGTATATATTAGAAAAAAAAAAAAAAAAAAAAAAAAAAAAAAAAAAAAAAAAAAAAAAAAAATTTTTTTTTTTTTTTTTTTTTTTTTTTTTTTTTTTTTTTTTTTTTTTTTTTTAGAAAAATTATTTACATTTTTTACATACATTTTTTATTACAATCATTTTCCTCCGAAAGTGAAATTTCATCTGCAAATAAAGGAGGTGGGGGTGGTATATAATTTTCATCTGTGGCTCAGACAAGTGCTTTAATACCTTGATTTTTGAACGTTTTTTCACATTATCTAGATAAAATTTTTTTGCTGCATCTATTACGATAGCTGTTCGAATACTCATGGTATTTTCAACAATGAATGGATCATAGGAATATCTCCCACATAAATTATCAATGGCTTCGGTAGTACTGGAAATTCGAGGTCTATTACTGAATCCTAAAGCTCTTTCCTTTTCCTCTCCAAGGGGGGTTGGAGGGAAAGTTTTACGACATCTTTTCAAGTTTTCAAAAAGCATGTTGGAAAAATTGACCATATCCATGTGTATGGTTGTAGGGAAAATTGTACATTGTATCTAAAGTTTTAATCTTCAAATATTTATAAATTTATAAAAAAAAAAAAAAAAAAAAAAAAAAATATATATATATATATATATATATATATATATATATTTTTTTTTTTTTTTTTTTTTTTTTTTTTTTTTTTTTTTTTTTTTTTAACAGTTATTAAATTGTCACCAGATAATTTAACAAAGTCTACATAGAAAAAAATATCGCATTAAAGATTATAAAATGATTTTAATTTATAATTGAATATTTTCCACAGTTTGGGATAACTTAGCAATACTTTTATTTACGTCGGGCTGGAAAATGCTCTGCTGATATACATATCCCACAGTTCCAAACGGGTACATTACCTTGCTTACATGAAAAATCCATGTTGTAATATTTGCTTCTTCAAAGAATCTGATTAATGTAAACAATACTTTATTAAAAACTTCTAAATCACTGTCATTAAATTTTCTCATACACTCTACAGATAATTTTCCCGCGATAATAAGACCTTCTAAAACAAAACATTGGTACGGCATTGGTAATATACCTGCCAATGATAATTCATAACGAAGAATGTAAAATTCCCCGCGTCGAATTCCATCATGTAACCTTTGTTTTAAAACAGGATAGATATCTGTCAGTTTTTTTACATTGTCTGGACTGAAGTTTAATATATGGGAATGTTTTTGATAAAAACGTTGTAACATTCTCGCAAGTGTACAATACATATTTCGTTCTACCTCATTCATTGCTGAAAAGTCTGGTAGAGGCATATTTACAGCACCCTTTGCAAGATAGATCGATTCCTGCAACAGATTTTCATAAATGTAATTTACATTTAATGCTGAATTAATATGGCACGAATCATAATAACATGTGCTGCAAGGGAAATCGGGTAAACAAGCCATGCCATGTGAGGATAAATTGTAAGAGTTAAATACACACACACAAAAAAAAAAAAAAAAAAAAAAAAAAAAAAAAAAAAAAAAAAAAAAAAAAAAAAAAAAAAAAAAAAAAAAAAAACCTTATTTTTTTTAAATATAATAATATACATATGTATTATTGTTATATTACAATGTATATTATTATATTATATTATATATAAAAAAAAAAAAAAAAAAAAAAAAAAAAAAAAAAAAAAAAAAAAAAAAATTTTTTTTTTTTTTTTTTTTTTTTTTTTTTTTTTTTTTTTTTTTTTTTTTTGTCGGCTACAGGTCAAGTGGTACTTTTTATGGCATTCAAATGAAGCGCTTACGGTAAAATGCATATAGTATATATTTACATATAACAAATAATATATATATATTACTTATACATGTTTATTATTATTTTTTTTATGAGAGAGGAGATGGAGAGCCACACTCTTTAAATTTTTGCAAAGAGATAAATTACTGACGTTTAAAAAATTAAAAGAATTTCACAGCATGATGACTATTATATTGTCTAATGAAATAATTATGGATTACAGGAGAGATATTGGAAAACTTTCTAATGATTGTACTAAAAATAATTTAGACAAAATGACAAGAATTCAAATTTCAATCCAAAAACAAAAAGCTTATTCTCATATTTTCAAGTTGCATTATAAAAACTTATAATTAGAACAAAATAATTTTTCATGACTATTAATTCTAAGACGTATGACTGTTTTACCTTTAATAATATCGCTGATAATAGCACTGATTCTATAATTAGAAAGGCGATATTATAAGTGCTTTGAAAGATAACCAAATAATTATTGTATCAGCTGACTGTTCATATTTTTTATTACTGTTACCCCAGTTATTGTCCTGTCAAAGTTATCTAACTACTTTGTTGTATCATATAGAAATAGTAATATTTCTTGGTAATATTTCTTTGGTAATATTTCTATGGTACGTTCCCCGGGTTCAAGAATAACTTCAAAGGGAGTATATAAAAGATATCCCAAAGAATCTTCCTCGCGACGAGTAGGTGCAATAGCATCTGGAAAGCGCAGGGTAAATGTAACTCTGGGAGCAAATAGTTTAAAAAGATGGGAAATGAACCAGTTAATCCAACATTGTAGAGCCATGATGAAGTTACATCATGTTATTTGCACAGGATACGTGTACAACGCGCCATATTAATCAATTTTGATAAAATAGGCCAACCACCTTGTTCTTGAATCCATGCATTCAAATAGTCCTCAAAATTATTCCACAAGATCAACCAGGCGTAATCGAGCGTATTTTCAGCCGAATCCTTTCTTATGTAACAAACTAATGCTTCAACAAGGTATACCATGTAACCTATAATATGACTCCAATCAACTCCATATGAAAATGAATGTAAAAATAAATTGTTTAAACAGTCGGACAAATTTTCATAAGTCCTTTTCACCGTATCCATATCTTGCAGAATGTGTTGGTTAAATTTGGAATAAAAAAAATTTATTGCAAAATGAACTTTTTCAATAATCTGTTTTTCTTCTTCATTCACGGGAACCGAAGATATGTCGAAGGTATTAATATTATGGCGGGAAAGTAAATAAGTATAACTATGCAAAACAATAACTTGTGTATTGATAGTCATATTGAATTATCACCAACAGCACTTGAAATAGTTCTGATATATAATTTATACTATTTTCAAAAAGTATGATGTGCTACCGACACACACACAAAAAAAAAAAAAAAAAAAAAAAAAAAAAAAAAAAAAAAAAAAAAAAAAAATTTTTTTTTTTTTTTTTTTTTTTTTTTTTTTTTTTTTTTTTTTTTTTTTTTTTTTTTTTTTTTTTATAAACTGCACTGTGTCACATCGTCGTATCACTGTACTTTCTGTTTGTAAAAAAAAAAAAAAAAAAAAAAAAAAAAAAAAAAAAAAAAAAAAAAAAAAAAAAAATTTTTTTTTTTTTTTTTTTTTTTTTTTTGCTGCACTGTGTCACATCGTCGTATCACTGTACTTTCTGTTTGTAAAAAAAAAAAAAAAAAAAAAAAAAAAAAAAAAAAAAAAAAAAAAATTTTTTTTTTTTTTTTTTTTTTTTTTTTTTTTTTTTTTTTTTTTTTTTTTTTTTCCTACGGTCTTATATAAACTGAACTGTGTCACATCGTCGTATCACTGTACTTTCTGTTATAATGTGGTTGAAAGTTCCTAAACTAACTCCCTTGGACCCATAACGACTTGTTCGTTGGACCAATTTCAAAAAGATGGGATTCAAGTGTGTTAAGCTTTCAAGTTAACTTTAGTGCCTTTTTTGAAAAAAACATGGCATGTTTTTCATCTTTCGTCTCGGCTGTTTCAATACAAAATATACCTAATCTATTGCCTGTGTTGCTGGAAAACAGTATTGGAGGCCTGTTTACAACCGATGCACTTATACTAACTATAACGGAATTTGTTTTTGTTTTTGTACTTCAGTTGTCTGCTGTTATAGATAGGAGTTTAGTGTAGTTCTTCATATGTGGGAACTTTTCAACTTTTTTGATCATGAAAACCAACTCAACATTTAAAGACGTTTATGACTATTTAATGTATTTATTTTTAGAACTAAAGTTTGTGAATGCTGTTTGTGAACCTGTTTAGTGAACATTGAATGTGATAAAATGATATACACGGCCCTAGAAATTAAAATCTAGTTTTGCAATTTATAAAGTAAAAAATGTTTTTACTATTTTTATCTGATTTCACACAACTTTAAGATACTTCTTCCCAGGAAAGATTCTATGTAGGTCACGCCGTGAAAAAGGAATCGGATTGGTGGTGAACAGTGTTAACGTCAGATTGATAAAAAGAAATGAAATATGGTTATTTGTCCTCTTTCTCAACCAATGAGATGCAAAGGACTCGACTATATATTGAGGGCTCTTCCTACCGAATGCATTCGTTCGCTAGCTTCTGAACCAGAGACTTGCCACAGCTTGCCTCTTTTCTTCAACTGCGGAACCAGAGACTTGCCACAGCTTGCCTCTTTTCTTCAACTGCGGAACCAGAGACTTGCCACAGCTTGCCTCTTTTCTTCGACTGCGGAACCAGAGACTTGCCACAGCTTGCCTCTTTTCTTCGACTGCGGAACCAGAGACTTCCCTAGCTTGTCTCATCTACTTGTAAATCACCACCCCTCGGCTTTACGAAATGGATAGACGAAAAAAAACGTTCAAAAAGCCGATGCCACCTTCCAGACCGGGAAACGATAGCATTCAAGTCATCGACGAAGAAAAATTGGAAAAACTGAAACGCGATGTGTTTCCAAATGTTGTGCTGGACTCATTTGAAAAACATGAAATTTTACCCACCCCAGAGAAATTCCCAACGCTTCAAGAAAAGAACCAAATTTTACCGTACATAATCTATCTTACAAAACTCTACCAAGTATCATACTGTAAAATCAACTATGATGAACCCATCCGAAAACATTTCGAAGATACGTTAAAGTATATGTGTAGTATAGAACAATATAAATCCAGGAATTGGAGTGATGCTGCCAACTTATTATTACGACCGATTTTACAAAGGAAAAATGTTAACCAAAGGACATGCTTTAAATTTAACAATTTTTTCTTTCTGACCAAAAAACACTTTACATTCGGGAATCGATTGGTGAATGTGGGGACCAAGCATATCATTCAAGTTGGCAATCACCCGCTAAGCATTTATACTCTTGAAAAGAAAATTGACACGGTCAGTTATAAACAATTTCAGGATACTGAGCAGCATTTTTACAGCCAAAACATTTTGAACGTCAATACTGTGTATAGCATATCCAGTGGGACTGTATATATTTTGTACACCACCGACAGAAGCTTTTTTTCACTGCATATAATTCGAGAAAATGCAACTCTCCCCTTCGAAAACGTGATTCCTATACATACAAAAAATGTCACGTACAATGCAACAGATATATATAAATATCCCGTGCAGACCCCCAGCATCGAAACTGTGAATCTCGGAGCCCCCTGTGATTTAACGGACAGCGATAGTGACGAAGACTCTTCTGCAGAAGCGTGTCCAGCGGATCTCCCAGAGGATCTCCCCTCCAGGTCCACCGAAAACAGTACCCCTACTGGCCTCTCAACGATATCCACATCGCCTCTGGTCATCATTAAAACCGTTTTCGAACGGCCGGCACCCCTCGAGAAAAACATCACCCTTGTCCATCCAGATGCATTGACTCATTTTCAACAATGTTTTCGTAAAGTATATGAAGACCCCTTGAAAGGTTACACTCCATATGATTCACCAGAAAATGTCGCCGTGTTAGACCTGTCCAAGAAAGACTTTACGCTTTCATCGAGAGATTCACCAGAAAATGTCACCGTGTTAGACCTGTCCAAGAAAGACTTTACGCTTTCATCGAGAGATTCACCAGAAAATGTCACCGTGTTAGACCTGTCCAAGAAAGACTTTACGCTTTCATCGAGAGATTCACCAGAAAATGTCACCGTGTTAGACCTGTCCAAGAAAGACTTTACGCCTTGTTCGAGAAACTCACCAGAGCTCATGATTGTCGAAGACCTTTTTACACCGAATCCCTCACCTACTCCTTCGCACATGGCCTCGAAGAGATTAGATACAGATTTTTTGTGTCATTCTATGAACATGTACAATCAACCAATTGCCGGACCACCCACAAACCCTGAATTCTTCTCCGTCTTTTTGGAACCCTCATCAGCCAAGGAAAATGTACCTGCCAGTACGTCAAACACTGTGGAACCCTCTTCAGGTAATCGGGACGTGTCTGCGACTCCTTCCAACACAGTGGAGCCCTCTTCAGCAAATTGGGACCTGTCTGCGACTCCTTCCAACACAGTGGAGCCCTCTTCAGCAAATTGGGACCTGTCTGCGACTCCTTCCAACACAGTGGAGCCCTCTTCAGCAATTTGGGACCTGTCTGCGACTCCTTCCAACACAGTGGAGCCCTCTTCAGCAATTTGGGACCTGTCTGCGACTATTTCAAACTTAGTGGAACCCTCACCTGCCTCAGCCAGCCATTTGCCTGGCTCAGTTATATTGGAATCTTCGCCAACCTCCCTCACCTTCGCCTACCACACAAATGTGCCTGCCACTATCCATCCTCCGATGCTGTCGACTGAAACCAGTGTCAACGAGAGACATTCCTTTATCACCCCAGACTGTTTAGAATTAAATGAGTTTTTAGGTAATTTTTTTAACATAGATTATGTGTAATAAATTGTTATAGGCTGTAAAATATTTAGCATCAAATAAAAAAGTGTAAATTTTATCGGTGTTTTTTATGAGTGTTTATCTTCTGTTTAGTCGCGGTTAACGTCACAGAATCCATAATTCAAAACGCTCATTTTTATTTTTTTTACTGTATTTTTAAAAATATAATCATTTTATCATCTCAACCATTTTCTTTTTACAGTTATGCAACACTTTTCACCGTTAAAATTTACTTTTATAACTTGACGTGAATTTTTTCAGTAAATTTATTTTTAAGTGTAAAAAAAATTGTAGACTCGGAAGAAGTGATGTACCCATTTTAACCTTTTATGTACTGAATCATGAATTTGTGAAAATTTTATCTTCTAAAGCATTTTTCGTGAATTGTTTAAAGTACATTAGAAGATTTACATAATCATTTAATAAATTTTAGAAGTATTTTAGGACTGGAGGATTAATTAAATTTGTATTTATAGCGATTTTGGGTAATTTTTAAACTTCACTTAAATCTTTTATTTTCAATATTTTTTCTCAGTATTTTGTAGAATTAAGAAATGTACAAATATAATGTTCTTACAATAGAAATATAGAAATATTTCAAAATTGAAAAATCCCCCCCCTCCTCCCCCAATGCTGAAAAGATGCAAAGGTAAAAGAAATCATCCTTTTAAATACATTTTTGTTTTGTGTAACCCATAATGCTTTTGTAACAAGACAAAGTAATGTATCTGTAACTCATTCTAAAATGCTAATCAATTTATTAAATAAATTTTATATATCGTCAGTAGATAAAGGTATAAAGTCATGAAATTAATGCCACAGAATGGATAAGGTTTGAATAATGTTGGTGGAAATTAAAAATAATTCAACTTGTCTCGTTTACTAAAACAAATGAGACACACAAGACAAGCGTTAAAAGATTACTTTTACATTACCATGGCGTTTCGACTGCGCCTTTCTGAACATCACGGAATCGTGTGGGGTTATATCACGTATCGTGGAGATATTTTTCTGAGGGCTGTAGACATTGCCAAGTATTTGGGTTTGGAGCAAGTACAAGAATTTATTACTCAATATGGGAGTTTTCAGTTGGGCGCCGTGTCCCACAATTGCCCCTTACGTATGCGGCACTGGCTCATGATTGAACTATTTGATTTGTTGCGACTTTTACATAGAATGGAATGGGGTGACGTTTTGTTGGGATTTTTTGAACACGGTAGGATTAGGATCCGATACAGAGGCCCCGTTCCTCTCTTAGTCCAACAAAATCGGGGCGTGAAATTTCGGTGTTGGTTGCGCCATTATCATGCCAGAATCATCGGTCATCGACCAGCTGGATTGCGACTTTGAAGACCCTAGAAAGAAATTTTTAAATAAGTATGGGACCTGTAAGTTTAATGAAAAAGAAAGATATCCCAGCCCATCTTACCGTAAAAAAAAATCTGTTTTTTCATTGTATTATACAGCTTTTGGAATTTCTTAAATTAAAAAACCTAAAATCAAATTCCAACATTTTTTGCACTCAATCAACACTTTCGTATGGTTGTATAAATACAAAGTATGCCTAATCTTTTAGCCGAATTGACTGTGTTGCCGGAAACGGGCCGTGGAGGGGAATTTACCACCGAGCATCCAGCCCCCTATGGTATCCATGATACAGCCACCCTTCACTGTGCGGAGGGCTACAAACTTCCCAACGAAACCGTGTCCACTGTTATGTTTAAACATGGATACTTGGCTTGGGAACCGGCAAAACTTCTCTGCCAACCCGTTTCTGAGTTGAACAGGTTACCCGAAACAGGTGAAGGGGGCTCGTTGAAAGTGTCCCGGAACGATCCCCCTTACCATCTGGGGGATACGGCGGAACTCACATGCAAGAAGGGCTATAGATACCCGTACAAAAAAAAATCCATCGTTGTGTTGGAAAAAGGACGCTTAATTTGGGAACCAGATAAACTTTTCTGCACGGCCGTCCGCTGCCCGGCCCCGTTTATCCCTGCCTATGGCAAAGTGACTGATACACAATATCATTATCCACACCATTTCAAGTATGAATGTGAGGAAGGTTATCGATTGAATCGACCGGTCAGATCCTACCATTGTACAGCGAATGGTAGGTGGATGCCCACCCCACCCTCTAATGTAGCCTGTTTGCAAGTGAAATGTCCCTCGTTGCAAGCACCTCTCAATGGATCTATGTCTACCTATACCCAATCGTTTGGATCGGTGGTAACCTTTCAATGTGATCCCGACTACATTCTGCTGCAAGGAGAAACGACCCGCAGGTGCCAGGGCGATGGAACGTGGAGCGGTACCAATGTGGTCTGCGGAAAAGTACCTTGTCCCCCGATGGATCGTTCGATTGTGAAACTTGTCGATACGGACCAATCTGTCATGGTACACTGCGATCACGGACGGATCGTGAGAGTCCGATGCCTTCCTACCGGAGAATGGGCAATCCCCCCTCCCTTCTGCCAAGTGTTGCCTCCGGTACCCTCCCCTGCTGCTCTACCCGTTGCGGTACCCTCCTCTGCAACGCCTGCAACCAAGACCCCTACTAACAAGCTCTCGAAACATTCATTAGCCTGGGTGTGGATGCTCATCCTCGTGATACTTGCGATGGGGCTGTGGAATTGGAGGAGTCGAAACCAGGTCACTTTTTGAAATGGATCCACTAACGATGAATTTGTGTGTATATAACAAAAAAAAAAAAAAAAACAAGTTCAATGTAGATTCTGCATCAGCAGAATTCAGTTTCGCCTCCGATTTATATTAAAAAAAAAAAAAA
Source organism: Maratus speciosus (assembly GCA_963932465.1). Taxonomy (NCBI): domain Eukaryota; kingdom Metazoa; phylum Arthropoda; class Arachnida; order Araneae; family Salticidae; genus Maratus; species Maratus speciosus. The sequence goes on from CAWVRF010000372.1 coordinate 105,933, forward strand.
AAAAAAAAAAAAAAAAAAAAAAAAAAAAAAAAAAAAATTTTTTTTTTTTTTTTTTTTTTTTTTTTAAATAATCAATCAATTCTACCATAAAGTGCCATATGATAACTGTAAGTAGTCATATATACGCCTGCTCTCATTCCTTTATTTGAAAAGATTGCGTCAATGGTGGTATTTCCTTGAGTTGTATAATGTTTAGGATTTGTTCTCAATTCAAGACCGACCACTCTGATCGCTTCGATAAAATCCTTACCCTCCTGACTATTGAAATCAATGTTAAAATCTCCTACGAGTACCGTTTTCCGATCTTCATCGTAAGACATAACATCGACAATTTCCAACAGTATGTCTTCAGTACTAGCTCTGGGATTTGCATAACAAACTGCAAATCTTACATTATTCAATATGTATGAAATTAAGATTTGAATATGATCATTTTCAACAGTTATATTTTTTTTATTTCTATCTATTAAACCACTTTTGATATACGTCATAACCCCCCTGTTTTTACGCGTTCGACTAAATCCATTACTAAAGATTCCACCTGCTATTTCGAACCCAGGTATTTCAAAGTCATCTGTAGGAATTGTATGTGTTTCCGCTAGAAGAATCAAATCACTCTGTCTAAAACACGGATCTGCTAAAATATCTTCATGATGAGTCAACAAACCCTGCACATTGTGATATATGAACTGTATTCCTACAAAATCACCGCGGTGATGGAGAAATTGATAATATGGCTGTACGGGAGATGACTTTAATCTCGCAAGCTCAGCCGTAAGACGATCGTTTTGATGTGGTGGTTTAGGTGGTTCAAATTCACCTATGACATACAATCCATCGGCTCGTGTCGCTCGAGACAGTTCTACATACAAAAGACTTCGTTTCATTTTCTTTTCAACATGTACCGCACATTCTTTATAAGTAGCTCCCTGTGATTTATGAATAGTAAGAGCTTCAGATACCACAACAGGAAATTGCTCTCGACATACACTCAGTGGAGAATTTTTGGTACTGTAAATGATTTTTCGTAGACGCATAATGGGTGTCCAACGAGTATCGATGCGATTTTGTATCATGTATTTCATTTTTTCTCTTCTTAAATTCCTACCAATTTCTTCATCATCAAATTCTATCCATAAAGTTTTGATGGCCTGCTGTTTTCTATTTTTTATTTGACCCCATTCTATTTTTTTAAGTACACCCATCGCTCCATTGACAAGTCCGTCCATGGTATCCAGATTGAAAACGAGCATGTACTTGGCTTCTATTTTAAAAGTAATTTTAGAAGCTAAATTAGCCGTATCCATTCGTTTCATACTATGGACCTTTCGTAATATGGATTTCTTGGACAAATAACTCCCATTGCCTGTCACACAATCGTGAGCTTCGACAATATAACCTTCAGTATTCATTTGAGAAATTTTAAAAGCGTTATATTCATCCACATCAGCATTTTTATGGAATAGATGTATCGGTGAGGGGGGTATGGCTGCTGGATTTTTAACAATACGACTTTTAATTAAAGCGATATCTTCCTGTGTCATTGTTCCGTCAGCCACATGATTGAGACACTGAGCAAACGACAAATCTTCTTTTTGCCTCATAATTTCATGTAATTCATACAATTGGAAACGTTCCCACAGAGGATTACCTACCAAAAGATCTATCCCATGACTTTGTGGAACTATGTACACAGGGGTGCCTGCTACAGGGGGTAACTGTCTAAAATCTCCAAAACATAAAATATTCACGTTTCCGAATGGTTTGTCATTACCCATTATTTGCTGCATGCGCTGGTTTACACAACAAAACATAGTATAAGAAACCATAGATATTTCGTCAATGATGATAGTTTTTAGATTTTTGTACCTTGATCGATAGTCATTCAGCGAACTGGGTGAGAGATCCAGCAAAGGGAGTTTCATTTTCGTAGGTAAAGCAAAAGCATTATGTAAAGTTAAACCTTTGATGTTGTAAGCGGCTTTTCCTGTCGGTGCTACCTTCAAAACAGTTAATTCAGATGGATCATCACCTGCTTTTTCATACATTCGAATTAAGGTTTGCTCCAAGATGCTGATGAGATAAGATTTACCACAACCAGCTGGTCCCGTTATAAATATGTTATAGGGTTTAGAATGAGTGAATTCTAAATACATAATGTGTTTCAAAATGTCAAACTGTCTTTCGTTAGCTTTTCGAATATTCTTTCGATATAGGCTATCTTCCCATCGGCTTGTAATTTTAAATGTACTAAATTCTTTTCCAAAAGTGTCATCTAAATCGCGTTGAATATCGGCTTTTAAATCGTCTTCAAATTCTATTGGGGCAGTATTTACCCAGGAATCATTGTCTTCATCCTTAGTTTCGACCTCATCCCCAGTATCGACTTCATCCTCAGATTTTTCTTCAAGTTGCTCTATATCCAAATCTAGATTGTAATATTTTCGTTTATTACATTCAATAATTGAGTTGTTTTCATTATAGAGGAATTCAAAATTTTTATTTAAAATATCTTCCATTTCATCTCGCCATGGCATGAATAACGTGAGCTGCTCTCTGTAAAATTGATCGGGATCGACAGGTTGTTTGTAATTGACACATCTTAATACTTTTCGATTATTTTTCCTTTCTTTCATGTATACATTATAGTCCATAAGTTTCATATCTGCGTTTCCAACCTTTACAAACTCATAGCTTGTGGCAAAATCCGCCAAACATAAATCTTCAAAAGGTGTTGGCCGTTTAACATATTTATCAAATATAGACCATTCGTAAACATCGGTAGAATTGCTAGGTAAATCTTTTAATTTTTCTGCATCTTTAACCATTCGAACTCGATCTTTAGGTTGAAATGTAGGTATGAAGATATCATTAACCGATAATTTACTCATCGGAAGTTCTAAAAGACTCCAAGCAGCTTCCTGAGCCGATACTTCAGAGGAATTTAAATATGTATTCGCCAACTCTCTCAGGAGACTTCTAAGACCACCAGTGCCTTTCTGATTACTGTCGCTAATGCATTTTTTAAGTAATTTTGACATGCCTCGTTGTGATTTATTGATGTAATCTACCACATAAGCAGCACAAGCATATCCATTCGTGATGAATTGAATATCCATGTTAGATCTCATCAAATTTAAAATTTGAGGATTGTAGTTATTCACCATGATTTCACTCACCTCGCGTTTTAAGAACACAGTGGTCCTATTAATACCAGATTTCAGGATGAGGATATATCGATCTAAAGTAAGATTTAAGGAACTTAAGAATCCTTCGAACGCCAGTTTAGAATTTTTCCAGTCCAGAGTAGATAAATATTCATATAGAGATTGATATTCGCACTTTAGATCCTTAGAACGTGGGTCACGGTCATTAAAAGGATCCAAAATTCTTGTCTTATCCATGGGAAAGTAGGGAATTTGAAATCGACAACCTTCATATTTACCCTTTTTTGTGTAACATGTGGCAGTGTGACGATGTTTTTGATAATCAATGAAAGGATTGTTTATACTACATGTCATCATTTCTTCTACAAATTTTTCGCATGATTCAACAGAGTCTTTACCATAAATGGGGGCGTTCTCAAGCCATAATAACATGTGCACGTGAGGGCTACCGCGGTGTTGAAATTCGATTCTGTAATAAAAATATTTAATTTTGTAGTGGTTGAAAGCTCCATATTTCTTTTTCCAAATTTTCATAAGTTCACGAAATCTATAATCAAAATAGAGTGCACACGTAACAGGATCTTTTTGTAAAAGTTCATATTTCTTTTGGTCAGTAAATTTAGTTTTATCTTTAAATTCCTCTTTTGTTAAAATGTGATGATCAACGTTTAATGACAACGTTTGCATTAATTCAAACCAATGTGGCTCCGCAGCAGACATGGTTAAAAACAATGTTGGTATCCCCCACTGTCGCATGGCTGCGTACACCCGTTTTTTTTCTTTTTCCCAATGAGCCGGAGCATTTTTAATATTTTTTAAAAATTTGTATCCATAATTGTGTTCTACTAGCTGATTCACTCTATCTTCATCGAGCAAATTTTCGGCAGTAAGAGGATCTCCCAATAATTTCTTTCCCCGTATGGCAATTTGGATGGCATTTACGAGTCGTATGTGATTAAACTTGCTATATGCATATAATAAATGATCTGGGCGAGCTGCTCGCCGATCCGATCTTCGAATTTCTGAGTTGGCTATTTTAGTATAGGTGGGGTTTGTTTTAACGTATCTCACTTTTCCACAATATATTGTGGGAAAGGATAATTCTTCAGCACACTGGTCGTAGATTAGCGAAGTAGGAGTTTTATTTTCACCGGGAGCTAAACAGATACCGTGGTCACTTGTGATCATAGTCTGAGTATCTGAAAAATTTACTTCAGATTCATTATTTTCCATGCCATCTTCGTCATCTTCTTCAAACTCCATTATTAACTTATCCATATCAAACTCTTTTTCTTGAAACGTTTTCATCCAATTTTGAGATAACTCGATTTTAAAGGATTGATAGAGTTCCTGTTGAAGTAAGTACTCGGCGGCTCGATACACTTTGTTGGGACAAATGATCTCGTACATGTAATCGGATTTCATTGTAAGCTTCTTTTTGAGTTTGACATGAACAGTGAAACTATTATCTGGGTTTCTAGGTAACATATTAACAGTGGAATCTAACTGAATAGGTACGTTTACAACAGATCCTTTTAATTTGAATTGGCAACCATGGACTGCATATATTTGCATAAAAGGTATCCTGCACGCTACGAGTCGTTCTTCTAATGGGCTTAAATTTTTTAAGCAATCTGGGATTTCAGGGAATTCAAAGCCGTTACTTATAGCAAACTCGGGTATTTTAAGTTTTAGCATGCTGTCGACACATGTTTTACAAAAGTTACCTGTATCACCAATATCTTTATAAAATGTTTGACGTATAAACTCCTGAGTGGCTCCTTTAGAGATTAGGAGCGATTTTGAAAGAGATCGCAAAGAATTTTTAAACCACAGTCGATCGCAGCAATAACATGGATGACTAGGACCATCTGCTACAGCTCTGAAAAATTGATCTGATAATTGTTGAAAGCCGGGCTGTTGACATAACCGATTGAGATCATTGTCCATTTTATGTTTCTTAACATCAGAAGAAGAGTCCTCTACGTTTGAAAGACAACATTTTTTACGTTTTCGAGTTTCTTTCTTTGATTCAGCTTCTTGAGCAAGGAAATTTGGATCTTCCCTTTTAGATCGTTTCCTTTCACGATTTGCTTCGAGAACTTCTTTTTTCGATAGAAGTTGTTTAGAAGGGCGACCCATTTTAGAATGTAATGAACGGACTTCATTATTCTTGTGTTTATCAATATAATAGCGAACAGAGCGGCGTGAAATACCCAAGTTATCAGAAATTTCTCTCTGAGACATCGGAATTGCGGAATAATAAAGAGATACAATTTGACGTGCGACTTCTTCAGTGACTCGATTCATCAAAAACGGTTTTTTCTTTAGTTTAACCACTTTTTTATAGACTCCGAGAAAAAGAAAATACATTTTAACCATAAAATTGCATAAATGTCTCATTTTTATGGGCAGATTACGAAAAAGTGGGCCACACTTTTTGGGACGACACTTTTACGCTTGTCTGAAAGAAATAGCATCGGAGGCTAAAAAAAAAAAAAAAAAAAAAAAAAAAAAAAAAAAAAAAAAAAAAAAAAAAAAAAAAGTATATATATATATATATATATATATTTTTTTTTTTTTTTTTTTTTTTTTTTTTTTTTTTTTTTTTTTTAACAGTATATTAAGTATTGTAGAATTAGTTCTCATGTATATTATTTAACGTTGGTCTTCAATTCATTTCATAACTAAAATGTTTTTCAAATTAGTTATCCCACAATCAGCCCAACATTTTGTTTTTTATATTATGGGTGCAATAGGTGATAATGGAAAAGCTTATTTCCACGTGGGAGACATTGCTAATTTTTTGCAACGAATCAATTTGTATGGATGGGTAGAAGAAATTGCTAGTTGTAAAATGGGAGAGGTCGTCTCCAATTGTGACAGTATTACGCAATACAAATGGGCAATAGAATATAACGCTTTGTTGAATGTTCTTGAAAAATTGTTACCCAATGGAGATAAATTATACAACCTTCTTAAATATGAGCGCCTTTTGTTGGGAAAGGAAGTTTGTTTCATACCACATTTAACGCGGGGATCACAGAATCAAGGTAAACTCTTTCGAGAATGGATAGAGGAATTTAAAAGTTTCAGGCTGAAATCAAACATAGAAAGAGATCGACAGTCATTGTTTCATCTACCTCCTTACATAACTAATTGAAATAACATCAATATTAAAGTACAATGATAAATTATATATTAAAAAAAAAAAAAAAAAAAAAAAAAAAAAAAAAAAAAAAAAAAAAAAAAAAAAAAAAAAAAAATTAAATTTTTTTTTTTTTTTTTTTTTTTTTTTTTTTTTTTTTTTTTTTTTTTTTTTTTCAATATGTATTATATATAAACACATATATATCAAAGGTTTTAATTGTCCAAGCGTTCCGTATGTATCCTGCCAATTTTAAAATTACATTCTTTTCTGAAAATGAAACCGAGCATGTCTTGGGAACTATTGGAAAAGATGGTCGCCTCTATTTCGATTTGGTGGGTATTGGTCGAATGTTGAAGAAAAAAAATATTTTTAATTGGGCTTTGAAAAACATGAGTTGCCGATTCGAAGACATTGCCCTGGTAACGGACACCCTGAGAAGAAAGCACCCCGTAATTCGATATTTTCCTTTAATATCACTTTTAAAAGAGCATTTGAAAATGAAACCTGTGGAAGGACGTCTTCTCTATGGCTTACTCTGTGGACACATCCGTCTCAAATATAAAGGAATTATTGTTAACGAACATGTATTAAAGTCTTGTCCCTGTAGTCGATGGAAAGGAATACTCTTTCCGAATTGGATTCGAAATCACACAGTGAAGTTATTAAACCCTTCTACATCCTTGTCTTAAACCTTTGAGGGTTCCTCTAATTGTCGCGGAACCTCTTTTGGAAGTAAAATAAATTCTTTTCACGGCCACTGGTGGGGGTGGAGCCTCCTCGAACCGCATCGGTTATAAAAGGTCTCCGCTATTCTGCCACTCTTCATTTTCCCTGCAACATGACTTGTCTGCATTTGTTGGATATGCATCCCGACCTCATATTTTACCTGCTTCGAAATTATATCCCTTTTGAGGATAAAGTGAACACGTTATGGACTATACCAGAATTTCGTCCCTACATAAAAGATCGGGCAGCCTGGAGAACGACGTCGAAACACGTCCTTTCCTCATTTGGTTACAAAGTCTCCAGTCAGGGTAGTACTTTGAATCGCCCTTTTGGTACTACCGAATCTTCTTAAAAGTGGACCATAACCTTATCGTTACATCATTATGTATTGGATCACGGTTACGAGAGGTTGAAATCTCCGATCCTCAAAACCGGCGACCATCCCTTATGTGCGTTGAAAAATGGTTTCCTCATTTTGTTAGATGATTTGATGTATGGTTCCAGACCTAGGCCGACCCCCGTATCACTTGACATCCGACCAACGTCTGATTGTGGAGCCCGGTGCCCAGAAACTCGTCCATGTGTACGATTGGGAAGATTCGGTCTACGATCTCCCCTTTTCTGAACCGAGGCGAATGAATGATGGGAAAGGTCAACCTCATTTTGAAGTGCTTCTAGACGATCAACGCCTACTCTTCGTGAAATGCTTGTTACCCGAGGGACAGTGTGACTGCCCGGAACGCGTAGTCTACTTGTTACCTTATTTTACAGAGGAAGAGGGACCTCTCAAAGTGATTAACGGGGAAACGCTTACAAAAAGCAGTTGTCAGATCTATGAGGCAATCGGCACACAGGAGGTTCGGAAAACCTCGATACACTATTATCGCAATGCAGCGGAGGACACTGTGGATACAAACAAGGACCCCCCCTTCTATGTGGTACTTAATTGCGCGAAAGCGAGTGACAATCATCAAATTCAGGTCACCACGACGTATGATATCCAAAGTCTGTTTTTCCGCGACTGGACTGTGTAACACACGCAACTTTTTGCAAAGGACACTGAGATGAGAATACAAACATTGGACATGGTGAAGGAGTTGTAATAAAAAGGTGTATTTTTGTAAAAAGGATTGTCTAGGTGAATGTACAAGAATAAGAAAAATTGTTGATAAAAAATTTGTATTGTTATATAAATTCAAATGTACTTTATCTTTGATAAATAAATTGTATTATATATATATTCTAAGAAAAAAGATAAAAAAATGTCCCATCAATGTCTAGACTACCCCATAGAAAAAACTGTAAATTTATTGAAAGATGCTGATGTTAAGCCACCGTTTAACATTAATACAAAAATACCCTGTGAATGTAAGGATGGTTACATTTTAGGGAATCACAAAAAACCTCCTGTATTTACTTGTCAATTGCTGAATAATGTTGCTGTATGGCAAATAGATTTTTCGTGTATACCCGTTTCTTGTGGCGATCCAGGCTTTGTGGACCACGCCAACAGAACAGGCTACGAATTCACATTTCCTAATAAAGTGAAGTTTACGTGTCATGATGGTTATAAAATGAAAGGTTCGACGAAAAATTTTAAATTCCGATATTGTGGTACCAATAGACTCTGGACACCGACTTTAGAAAAAATAAAATGTGAATTTGTCGGGATCACGTGCCCTCCGCCTGGGCCTTTCCCCAATATCACTATACTACCCATGCAAAATAGTTATTCGGTGCGGGATGTTGTAATGTTTCGCTGTCTCATCACCAATAAATCTCAATCATCTATTTGTAAAAACAATGGCTATTGGTCTGATCTACCACCCCCGTGTGAACCAAAAGAAATAATTTCAAAACCCGCGGTACACCCAACTTTTTCTAACCATACTCCAACCACCACCAACCAACACACATCCACCACCAAGAAACAACATCACCCATCCACCAAACCCCCTATACAAGCAAAGAACCCAGATTATCCAAAAACAATGACTTATCTTATTTATAGTATTATAATTTTATTTATGACACTTTTAATAATCTTTAAGATATTCTAAATTGGAAAAAATGATACGCGCAAACACATTGAAAAGGATTGACAAACCTTTTTATATTTAATAGAAATCTCTGCATAGGACGTGACCTTTTTACCCTTTTAGGCGGGCAAAATGAAATGTTGAAATAATGTACTTTGGGGAACTTAATTAGTATATATATATATATATATATATATATATATATATATATATATATATTAACGAATATATTATTACAAATATATTATAAAAATGTATATATTATATAAATACATTAGAAAAAAAAAAAAAAAAAAAAAAAAATTTTTTTTTTTTTTTTTTTTTTTTTTTTTTTTTAACCATTTGAAAAAATGGTTGTTGTTTTCGGTCGAGGATTGACCCCCTGACGTCGCCACTTTATTATTTTTAACCATTTTCAAAGAAATTCTTTACTTTTAGGAGAATTTGTATTTGAATCGGGAATCGAAATGTATAAAATCGTTCATAATAAAGGAAGTTACAAAATGGGTAGACGCAAATTATCAGATATGGAAAAAGCCGAATCCAAAGAGCGACGTCGGATGAAAAAATGTCTTGCAAAGCAAAAATCGAGGTCTTCAACTGGTTATATAGCCCATGAAAACCAATTACAAAATGAAAGACGATCTCGGAAAAGGAAACAATCTAATGTTGAATCGATGGATAGCAAAAGGCCGTGTCTCGAGGGGCACCAATCCACTAGCCGCGGCGTTTTACAATCGGTCGATTCTAGCCAGGAAAAATTGGGTTCAAGTTCAGATTCTAACAAGCCTGTAAATGTACCACCTATTACTCTTTATTCTCCACAACCTAAAAAGAAAACTAAAAAACTATCCATGTCCGCTTGGGAAAAACTAGAGAAAAACTTTTTAGATTCGATGGCCGATGGACCCACTCACAGATGCATGTGTTGCGATCGGCTATGGTTCAAAACATCCATGACAAATGTTCCGCTATTTAAAATCAAAAAGTATTTACCAAACTCTTACGATTTTGTTTTTTCCGAAAAGATTCAAGATGTCGCATCGTTTTGCAAAACGTGTTATTCTCACATTCGTAAAGGCCATACCCCACCTTTGGCAGCCAATTACGGATTTAAATATCCACCTCTAGCACCTTGCCTTTCCAATTTAAACGAGTTGGAAGAACGCTTGGTGTCACTTCGGATTCCTTTCATGCAAATTAGAGAATTGGGATCCACTCGGCAATTTGGTTGCAAAGGCTCTGTGACCAACGTGCCGATCGATATCGAACAAACCGTAAAATTCCTGCCAAGAAATCCCAACGAATCACAGACAATCTTTGTGAAACTGAAAAAACGCCTGAAACACAAATCTCATTACATGGCTCAAATGATCGATAAAAAACGAATCCACGAAGCGGCAAGGTATCTTTCGCAAACACCGCTATATCAGTCTCAAGGCGTCGAATTGGATATGACTTGGCTCGGAAATTACGACGAACAAACGTTTCCATCGGGTACTGATACCGAGGTCGATTTAATTTCGTCGGATAATGATTATGAGGATGAAGAACCGATCGAGTTTTGGGACGATGAATTTCAAAATGACGATGGCGACGACGAATTTACGACCCTTGCTGAAACAATCATCATGCCACGCTATCAAGATTTCGAGAATAAGGGTTTATGTTTGGCTCCGGGTGAAAATAAAATGCCTATATCTTTGTGGTTCGATACGCTCGGAGATGAACTTTCCTATCCGAAAATTTACTGTGGGCAAGTTCGTCTTTTCACGAGAATCAAAGATCCATCTTACTTAGAAATGTGCAAAAGCGAACTCCGTCGGTATGATCGAAGAGGAGCCACTCCCCAAAAAGTATTATATAATTTTCTCAAACTCTCGCACCAACAAATGTTGAGTTGTATTTCGATCGCTCTCCGCAATAAAGTGGTTGCAACCCAAGATATTACGGTGGAAAATGTTCGTGACGCCGAATACGTTAACAACCTACAATACAAAGACTTAGCGTACAAATTTATGAAAACCATGAAATCGAGTCCGTCTCATTGGGAAGAAGAGCGCAAAAGAGTATTGGCTCAAATTCGTCAATTTGGACCCCCCACGCTCTTTTTAACGTTGTCTGCCGCCGAAACGCACTGGTACGATTTAATAAAACATTTAGTGTTTCTTCACGAAGATCATCGCCATTTGACGGAAGACGAATTTAAAACTATGAAATCGGAACGAAAAGTCCAATTGGTACGAAACGATCCAAGCATATGCGCTCTCTACTTTGAACACAAAACAAACGAACTCTTTAAAATATTGAACAATTCCAACGGTCCTTTAGGCCAATACAAAATTGAACATCATTATTTCAGAGTCGAATTTCAGCAAAGAGGTAGCCCGCACTACCATATTTTATTGTATTTGAAGAACGTACCCGTCTACGATGGCGACAACGAAAACGAAATTATCAAATTTGTCGATAGCCTGTTGACGTGTTCCCGCGACCATCCTTTGGCCCATTTACAAAAACACAAACACACGTTTACTTGTGCGAAGAAAAAGGGGAATAATGAATATTGTCGATTCAACATTCCGTTCTTTCCGCTGGATAAGACCAGGGTATTGGATCCTTTGGGAGAGAATGATAAACGATTCGATAAGAAAAAATATAACAAAATACGCGAATATTTGGCAGAGTTAGAGGACAGAGATTTGGAAATGTCTTTTCGAGATTTTTTAGCAAATTTAAATTTGGAATTAAACACCTATTTGGATGCAATTCGTTCTGGTATTAAACGACCCACAGTCATGCTCAAGCGGAACGTTAATGAAATTTTAATCAACAGTTACAACCCCAAAATATTGACACTCATGCAATCCAACATGGATTTACAGTTTGTAATAGATCAATACGCCGTAGTAGCTTATTTGGTAGATTACGTTGGAAAATCAAATGCCGGACTTTCCAAAATACTGAGACAGTGCGTAGAGGCGACCATGAGTGGAAACATGTCGCTGAAAGAAAATTTAAAAACAGTGACCAATGTATTTCTCAATGCCAAAGAGGTGAGCGCACAAGAAGCCGCTTGGTCGTTATTAGAATTACCCATGAGTAAAATATCCGAAGACGATATATTTATCCCTACTTTTGGACCCAGTAAACGATCCCACATGGTCAAGTCGGAAGAGAAATTGAAAACTTTAGAAGCATCGTCCACTGACGTGTTCGAGAAAAGTATCATCGACAAGTACGCGAGTCGACCCGATAAACTCGAAAATGAATGTCTCGCTGATTTTGCGGCGTGGTACGATTTCAAACCGGTTGGCCATTCCCTACTCAAGTTTAAGACTGGGAAACAATACTGCAAAAAACGAACAAAAACGAAAATTATTCGCTATTGCAACTTTAAACGGTCTCAAAACGAAGACGAATTCTATCGCGAACAATTAATGCTCTTTGTACCTTGGAGAGACGAAGAAAAAGACATATTAAATCAAAACTTTAAACAACTGTACGAATCGAACTTGAATCAAATCGGAGACCTTCGTAAAAAGTATGTGTTTAACGAAAACATTGATTGGGATGAAGAATACATGGAAAAAATTTCACGCGATAAGGAGGATGAGGAAAATATAGAAAATTTGAGTGAAATGGTACTTTATGAGAATCAACTACTCTATGACGAAACAGAAACTAATATCGTGGATATTGGGGTCGACATGGACGCGGAGAAAGGGTTTGCCATCTTTCTAATGCCCGAAATTTGGCCTGAAGACAAATTTCTTGGAAATTTTCGTAAAGCCAATGAGAAACAACGCGAAATTCTCATGGAATTTCAACATCGCATTCGACAGGATACCGAACCCATCTTTTGGTTCATCCAAGGGGCCGCGGGAACTGGAAAGTCGTTTTTAATCTCACTTTTCGAGCAAGTTGCTTACAAAACTTTCTACAAAGATCCGACGCATCCCGTCGTAATAAAAATGGCTCCAACTGGCAAAGCGGCTTGTAACATTTCCGGAACGACGTTACATTCGGGTCTGGGCCTCTCACTCAATACGGCAAAATTAAAACCCATGAGCCCGAGTACATTAAACGAGTACCAAGTCAAATTTCAAAACTGTCGAGTCGTCGTCATCGACGAAATCTCGATGGTAGGTGTCAACCTGTTCAACGCCGCAAATCAAAGGATGAAAGAGATCAAAGACGTAAATTCCCAGTTTGGAGGGATACACCTCATACTTTTGGGTGATTTGAGGCAGTTGCCACCTGTAAAAGATACACCTCTTTATCAAAAGTCGAAACGGATCGACCTTGAGCAATTAGTTCCTAATCCTTTCGAATCGGTCAAATTTTACGAACTCACGGAAATAATGCGGCAAAAAGAGGACCAAAAATTCGCAGTACTGTTAAATAATTTGGCCGATGGGAAATTGACTGACGAGCAAATCAACAGTTTAAAAGCAAGGGAAACGACTTTTGATAAAATTCCTCTCACGGCGCCTTTGCTCTTTCAGACAAACAAAAAAGTAGACGAGTTCAATATAATAAGGTTAAATAAGAAAGAGGGCGAGTTGATTGAATGTTTGGCTATAGATTCTGTATCGGGAACAGGTACGGCGCGTAAAAAATGTTGGTTATTAAAGCTAGCTAAAGAAAAATCGCGTCAAAACTCTGGAAATTTATCGTACAAAATAACCCTAAAAACTGGTGTGCGCTACATGCTGACCTCCAATGTGGATATATCAGACGGATTAGTAAATGGGTCGATTGGCGTATTGCGAAAATTTGAAACATGTCCCATGAAAAACACGGATGAAATAGGTCTCAAAAGAGTATGGCTGGAATTTTTAGACAGCTCGCACGTGGGGAAAAACAAAAGAAATCAAGTTTTTCGCTACATGATTCAAAACAAAATTTCGCACAAGTGGACGCCGATCGAGCGATGTAAAAAATCGATTCACAAGACGAATAACGGAGCCCTGTCCGTTATCCGAAATCAATTCCCTCTCGTGGTGGCCGAAGCCATGACGATTCACAAATCTCAAGGTGCAACGTTCGATGAATGTGCGGTGGGTTTAACGCCAAACATGTCGCCTCAATTATATTATGTTGCTGCTTCTCGTTGTAAAAAATTAAGTACATTGCACTTTTTCCCAGATTTTCATATTCCAAAACCGCCCAAAGAAGATAATCCCATCTTGAAGGCATTTGCGAGATTGAGACAAAATCCCGTGATACCGAAATTCAAATTTCTACGCGAGTGTTGCGAGCCTTACGGCCTTCAAATGATGTATCACAACGTACAGTCCCTTAACAAACATTACGAGGATATTAAAAGTGATCCGTGTTTTATGAACAGCGACGTGTTGCTTTTCACCGAAACTTGGACCGTCCTTAAAGATAAATTTCGTTTCGAGGGTTTCGATAAGCCGCATGAAATAGTGAGTCATCATTCTAAGAGAAAACCCTCCGGCGTATCCATTTATCTCAAGAAAAACATTTGCGACTCACATGCTTGCGAAAATTATCCAAATTTTGATACCGGGGTACACGTTGTCGTAGTGAAATTGAGACGATGCCGAATTGCCGCTTTGTATGCGAAACCTCGATCGTCCGTAGACGATATTTTAGAAGCAATCAATGAAAGCCTACCAAATATCGAAGAAACATTTACTATATTATTTGGAGACTTTAATATCGAAATGAATTCCGATAAAGGCTTAGAACTCAGAGATATTTTGGCCGATGTATTTGACTTGCACATTCGAAACGATCCCAAACAGTTTACGACAAAAGGTCGGACATCGATAGATGCCATATTTTCCTCAAAACCGTTGTTATGTTGCGGTGTTTATGAAAGTGTATTTAGTTATCATTTACCCCTTTACGCTCGATGCGATTCCAATCTATTCCCCAATTCGTCTGATATATGTGAAGAAATGACTGAATAAAAATGAATGATAAAAAATTCCAACCCACGTTATATATATAATGTAAAAAAAAAAAAAAAAAAAAAAAAAAAAAAAAAAAAAAAAAAAAAAAAAATTATCGTTAATAAAAAAAAAAAAAAAAAAAAAAAAAAAAAAAAAAAAAAAAAAAAAAAAACCATTTTTTAAAATGGTTGTTGTAATTTCTTAAATTACAATTTTTTTTTTTTTTTTTTTTTTTTTTTTTTTTTTTTTTTAATATATAATATATATAAATTATATATATAGATTTTTTTTTTTTTTTTTTTTTTTTTTTTTTTTTTCAATGTCTATTACATTTATGTAATATATATATTATTAAAAAAATACACATAAAAATATAAAAGAAACTTTTTACACTGATTTATTATTAAAAACTTTTCCTCTTGTACAGGGGGGCCATTTTCGACTCCAACGTTGGTATCCATTTCGTCGCAAAAAAATACGCCAAAGGTCTTAAAAAGAAGACCCCCTCTTCTTTTTAAAAACCTTTGGCGTATTTTTTTACCTCTTTTTTCCTTCCTAAATACTCATGCGAAGGAAGAAAAAAAGAGACATTTTGAAATGGATATATTTTTTTATACCCACTTTTTTATTTTTTTACGAGGCGGTTCCCGCTCGGTCTGGATCCGCCACGACGACGGCATTTCCACGTAGGACACCCCACCGGACATCAGGCAATCGTCCTGCATCAATCGAATTTCTTGTCGGGCGGCCAGCGGAATCCTCCCTTCGGGCCACCTCAGACCATCGGACGTTTCTCGAAATTCGATCGGGGACAGTTCTCGTGAGTCGTCCACCCAGAGTTTATGGTCGCGCGTCCACCGGACGCTGAAAGGCATGGTTCCGGCCTCCTGGATCCTCCGAGTCCTGCCGTCGTGACACCACATCCGAGGGGGGCGCACCACGACGAACCCTCGCTGCGGATCTCGATAGGTCAGCAGGTCCGTGCAAGCGTCATAGTCCTCCAAGTACTGTAGCAGATTCGTGCGCAGGTGCGGCAGCGTCGCGTTGAAAAACTGGTAACGCAACGTGTCGGGCGACGTGACACGGCTCGCCGATCCTGCCAGCAGATAGTGGCACAGGGACACTTGCAGCGTCCTCTCCCCGATCTGCAGGTGGAATCGATGGAAGGGATCCTCTCGAGCCGCGTACCATCCCGGTCGGATGCACCGCAGCAAGTCCAGGTACGGGCGCGAGAAGGGGACCGGAAGGGGATGATAAGCCTCGGAGCGAGTCACCAGTCGCCGAAATTCAGGGATCCGAAACAGCAGGTGCAATTTTTCTCTTACAGGAACGTACACTCTCAGCAGTAGAAATAACACATCATCCGGTAAATCCAGGAGCCCGCGAGCGGGATTCGAGCAGGCCATTGTGTGAGAGAGAGAACGGAAAGAATCGACAGTGTCCTCTCTTCCCAGCTCCTTGCGTCACGCCTCCTGCCTCTGATTCGTGAGCGCGCTTCCTCCCTCCCCCAAGGAACGTAGCCAAGCAAGGTGTGTGGCAGTGAATCATGGAATCGCAATTTTCGTTTTGAACCCATGAGTTTAGTATTAATAAGCCATGGAGCGAGACACGAGAATGCGGTTGACCTTAAAAAAAGGGTGGGGGGGGGGATAAGCTTCCGAGGAAGGAACATGCGAAAGGTCGGGTCGGGAAGAAGATTTTATAAAAGAAAAGTCATGTATTCAATAAAATTGTGTAACGTAAAATTATGTTGGCCAATTTTCCAAAATAGTATATTAGATCAAGGGGTATCCCAAGACTGGCTGGACAGGAAAGGGGGGGGGGAAACAGAGTCAGGACAGCGTTGAAGAGTATGTACAAAATGAAGCTTGCACCTATTAAAAGATTATTTTAAATTATTGTATTAAAATATTTTTTATAATATATATAATAGCACCTTTTTCTGGATAACGATGAAAATTTTAATGAGTGTATTCGAAGGATTGAGAGTTAATATGTCAGGTAGTTCATACGAGTGCATATCATTACGAAAATTATCCTTTCTGAAAATTTTGTTGTAAATGCCAGTACTGTATACACCAACTAAACTCTTCCTTAATCGAGCTCTAGAATTCAAAACAGTAGCTAAAACATTTTATTGTCAAATCGCGCATTCAACCACAATCTATCACAGACGGTCGCTTCCATACAGTGTATTGCAAGAAAATGTTTTCTTTATTCCACGATTCGATGTCTTTTTGAAAGCTAAAATACAAGCACTGTGTTTATGCAATAAAACACATTCTCAATTGTCATAATTTAACTCTTGAATTTTTTTAATAAGCATAGCATGAGCAGATTTGGCCAAACTTGACAAAAAAGCTAGAACATCTCTAGGATTATTCAAAACAGAAATAGATAAGGCTGTGCAAACTACATCCTCTGTGTAATTTTTTGAAGACTAATGGTTCTTTTTTCCAAATTGTTAGCACAGGTAGTAGCAGATTTTGAATTTCTAATAAATAGACTTGCAATGAAGAAAAAATAATTTGACAATGTCTTGACATTCTCAAAAATAGAAAGAAGAAGTAATAATTTAGATTCTTTCTGCTGCGCTAATATTTCCTCTTAAAATAGCCAACAAAAGATCAGATTGCTTAAATGGAAGATTTAAAATAAAGCAGTTTTGTTTAGATATATTTGAATCTTTCAAATAACTCAGCATTCATGAAATCAATTTCTAAAATACCCTCAACGTGATGTTTTATAAAACTTTTAATATCATATTTGACCCATCCACAAGAAATATTACTATTTTCACATGATACGACAAAGTAGTTAGATAACTTTGACGTGACTGGGGTAACAGTATTAAAAAGTATGAACAGTCAGCTGATACAATAATTACTTGGTTATCTTTCAAGGCACTTATAATATCACTTTTATATCCAAATGCAGGTAGATTTCTTTCAAAGTGATTACATCCATTTTCTATTGGATACTTAATTTTGTCCGCCTTTCTAATTATAAAATCAGTGCTATTATCAGCAATACTATTCAAGGTAAAACAATCATGCTTCTTTGAACTAATTAAGTCGTTAATATTTTTCTGTTGTGATGATAAGTTTTTTATAATGCAACTTGAAAAAACATAATTACAAAATTACAACTCCTCTAATACACAAGTATTTCATCAGAAGATGTACACAAATATATTATTTAAAAATATATTATATTATAAAAAAAAAAAAAAAAAAAAAAAAAAAAAAAAAAAAAAAAAACAAGTTCAATGTAGATTCTGCATCAGCAGAATTCAGTTTCGCCTCCGATTTATATTAAAAAAAAAAAAAAAAAAAAAAAAAAAAAAAAAAAAAAAAAAATTTTTTTTTTTTTTTTTTTTTTTTTTTTTTTTTTTTAAATAATCAATCAATTCTACCATAAAGTGCCATATGATAACTGTAAGTAGTCATATATACGCCTGCTCTCATTCCTTTATTTGAAAAGATTGCGTCAATGGTGGTATTTCCTTGAGTTGTATAATGTTTAGGATTTGTTCTCAATTCAAGACCGACCACTCTGATCGCTTCGATAAAATCCTTACCCTCCTGACTATTGAAATCAATGTTAAAATCTCCTACGAGTACCGTTTTCCGATCTTCATCGTAAGACATAACATCGACAATTTCCAACAGTATGTCTTCAGTACTAGCTCTGGGATTTGCATAACAAACTGCAAATCTTACATTATTCAATATGTATGAAATTAAGATTTGAATATGATCATTTTCAACAGTTATATTTTTTTTATTTCTATCTATTAAACCACTTTTGATATACGTCATAACCCCCCTGTTTTTACGCGTTCGACTAAATCCATTACTAAAGATTCCACCTGCTATTTCGAACCCAGGTATTTCAAAGTCATCTGTAGGAATTGTATGTGTTTCCGCTAGAAGAATCAAATCACTCTGTCTAAAACACGGATCTGCTAAAATATCTTCATGATGAGTCAACAAACCCTGCACATTGTGATATATGAACTGTATTCCTACAAAATCACCGCGGTGATGGAGAAATTGATAATATGGCTGTACGGGAGATGACTTTAATCTCGCAAGCTCAGCCGTAAGACGATCGTTTTGATGTGGTGGTTTAGGTGGTTCAAATTCACCTATGACATACAATCCATCGGCTCGTGTCGCTCGAGACAGTTCTACATACAAAAGACTTCGTTTCATTTTCTTTTCAACATGTACCGCACATTCTTTATAAGTAGCTCCCTGTGATTTATGAATAGTAAGAGCTTCAGATACCACAACAGGAAATTGCTCTCGACATACACTCAGTGGAGAATTTTTGGTACTGTAAATGATTTTTCGTAGACGCATAATGGGTGTCCAACGAGTATCGATGCGATTTTGTATCATGTATTTCATTTTTTCTCTTCTTAAATTCCTACCAATTTCTTCATCATCAAATTCTATCCATAAAGTTTTGATGGCCTGCTGTTTTCTATTTTTTATTTGACCCCATTCTATTTTTTTAAGTACACCCATCGCTCCATTGACAAGTCCGTCCATGGTATCCAGATTGAAAACGAGCATGTACTTGGCTTCTATTTTAAAAGTAATTTTAGAAGCTAAATTAGCCGTATCCATTCGTTTCATACTATGGACCTTTCGTAATATGGATTTCTTGGACAAATAACTCCCATTGCCTGTCACACAATCGTGAGCTTCGACAATATAACCTTCAGTATTCATTTGAGAAATTTTAAAAGCGTTATATTCATCCACATCAGCATTTTTATGGAATAGATGTATCGGTGAGGGGGGTATGGCTGCTGGATTTTTAACAATACGACTTTTAATTAAAGCGATATCTTCCTGTGTCATTGTTCCGTCAGCCACATGATTGAGACACTGAGCAAACGACAAATCTTCTTTTTGCCTCATAATTTCATGTAATTCATACAATTGGAAACGTTCCCACAGAGGATTACCTACCAAAAGATCTATCCCATGACTTTGTGGAACTATGTACACAGGGGTGCCTGCTACAGGGGGTAACTGTCTAAAATCTCCAAAACATAAAATATTCACGTTTCCGAATGGTTTGTCATTACCCATTATTTGCTGCATGCGCTGGTTTACACAACAAAACATAGTATAAGAAACCATAGATATTTCGTCAATGATGATAGTTTTTAGATTTTTGTACCTTGATCGATAGTCATTCAGCGAACTGGGTGAGAGATCCAGCAAAGGGAGTTTCATTTTCGTAGGTAAAGCAAAAGCATTATGTAAAGTTAAACCTTTGATGTTGTAAGCGGCTTTTCCTGTCGGTGCTACCTTCAAAACAGTTAATTCAGATGGATCATCACCTGCTTTTTCATACATTCGAATTAAGGTTTGCTCCAAGATGCTGATGAGATAAGATTTACCACAACCAGCTGGTCCCGTTATAAATATGTTATAGGGTTTAGAATGAGTGAATTCTAAATACATAATGTGTTTCAAAATGTCAAACTGTCTTTCGTTAGCTTTTCGAATATTCTTTCGATATAGGCTATCTTCCCATCGGCTTGTAATTTTAAATGTACTAAATTCTTTTCCAAAAGTGTCATCTAAATCGCGTTGAATATCGGCTTTTAAATCGTCTTCAAATTCTATTGGGGCAGTATTTACCCAGGAATCATTGTCTTCATCCTTAGTTTCGACCTCATCCCCAGTATCGACTTCATCCTCAGATTTTTCTTCAAGTTGCTCTATATCCAAATCTAGATTGTAATATTTTCGTTTATTACATTCAATAATTGAGTTGTTTTCATTATAGAGGAATTCAAAATTTTTATTTAAAATATCTTCCATTTCATCTCGCCATGGCATGAATAACGTGAGCTGCTCTCTGTAAAATTGATCGGGATCGACAGGTTGTTTGTAATTGACACATCTTAATACTTTTCGATTATTTTTCCTTTCTTTCATGTATACATTATAGTCCATAAGTTTCATATCTGCGTTTCCAACCTTTACAAACTCATAGCTTGTGGCAAAATCCGCCAAACATAAATCTTCAAAAGGTGTTGGCCGTTTAACATATTTATCAAATATAGACCATTCGTAAACATCGGTAGAATTGCTAGGTAAATCTTTTAATTTTTCTGCATCTTTAACCATTCGAACTCGATCTTTAGGTTGAAATGTAGGTATGAAGATATCATTAACCGATAATTTACTCATCGGAAGTTCTAAAAGACTCCAAGCAGCTTCCTGAGCCGATACTTCAGAGGAATTTAAATATGTATTCGCCAACTCTCTCAGGAGACTTCTAAGACCACCAGTGCCTTTCTGATTACTGTCGCTAATGCATTTTTTAAGTAATTTTGACATGCCTCGTTGTGATTTATTGATGTAATCTACCACATAAGCAGCACAAGCATATCCATTCGTGATGAATTGAATATCCATGTTAGATCTCATCAAATTTAAAATTTGAGGATTGTAGTTATTCACCATGATTTCACTCACCTCGCGTTTTAAGAACACAGTGGTCCTATTAATACCAGATTTCAGGATG